>SRQH01000196.1:0-42670 GCA_018360345.1 Claviceps sp. LM84 group G4 | reverse complement strand
TTATATCATGAACTCTCAATAATTTACTGTTTAAATAACTTGTTTACCTCCCGTTGAAATGTATCAAGTGAAGAGAGTTTGTGTTATTTTTGCGGGGCCACTGTATGTACCAATCTGGCCCCGCATAAAACCCCAAACAGCCTCCTGACTCCTGAGTCCTCACACACCTCCATCCAACTTTACGTCAAATGGTTTTCGCCATTAGAGCTGTAGGACTACACAAAATTGATCACGATTGCTTTGCAAGCAAAGTCGCCAAAATCGCTTAAGTGAAGTCATCACGGGTAGTGACCGAAGAAAGGCCCCATGTGGCGGCTTGCGTTTTTTTGACAGCGGGCTGCGTATCCGCCGTCCAAGGTCCCCGGCCCCCTGCGCAATTTGCCACATCTGTGCCTGTGCTCAGTGCTCAGTGCTCACTGCTTGGACATTGTCGACGAGTTCGAGAGGCATGTCTGATTCAAATTTCGAAACTCTCGCTCGTCACACTCGAACGACAGCGTTGTTTCAATCCTGCGTCGGAAAAATCGTGCCTATAATGAATTTATCACGGACTGAATTGGTTCAAGAATCCCTCGACTTCCACGTACGTTGCGTTACGTATTTGGTTTCCGTGACGGTGACGCGTTTACTCCGTATGGCGTATTGCGTCCTGGACTCCTGTGGCAGACTGCAGTACGGAGTAGTACACAAGGGGAAATTAGGAGGTATGTATGTACATACGTGTGTCTCGGTGCAGGGATCCATCATATCGACACCGATGGGACGGTTATGTACAAGTTTCCGACCCGCTGACTTCCCCAGGAGTCCAGGACCTCTTCGGCTCTTCCTTCGAGATGAGACATGTGACATACAGAGTATAGGTATATGACATTGTTTCGGGTGCCTCTTCTGAATCTCAAGACGAACACGCGTCCATACCAGGTAATCTGTATTCATCATCAATGCGGGGCTCATACCCACCTGCTTTACGCAATACGAACTTCAGGTTAATCGTTTTCCACGTGCATGAGAATGCAATGTGCAGGGACCATTGCGATTGCTAAGTATCAACTTGGCGACAACGTTTCGGAGGCTGTCAAATGCTGTCGTCTTAGAAGGAGGGTGAAACTCATCACCCATGCCGCATGCGTACTAATTGCATTCTCATGCACGTGGAAAATGATTAACCTTAACCTTGCATCAGCATCCCATGGGCCATTGTTTGTGCGCGAGGTCGCGACGTAGCAGAACCACGAGTCCGTATAATTCAGCATAAACAAGAGTCGCGGAGCTCGGCGAGCGAGACCTCGGGACTCGGGTAGGAGTACTCCGTAGGTAGGTAGTCAATCCTCCACTACGATCGGACTGCCAAAAGCACTTCGTATGATATCACCGCCAAGGAGCTTCCTGAGTATGTATGTACTTGCGAAGAGAAGAAGTCCGACGCCTCTGAAAATCCCGGTCACGCTCTCGAGTCGGCAAAAAAACTCATAATACATATGTACCTACTACCTATGTAGACGGGCAACATTGTGTCTCCCAGGTACGGAGTACATTGTAGTTCAAACTCCCGGCCCCCGTCAACCGTGGAAAGTTGCGACTGCGAGAGAGTGGAAAAGATTTCCGAAGGAAGAGAACGAACCACATTCTTTGGGTCCATAGCTGCAAATAGCCTAAATGCCTTTTCCGCCGCGTTAGTAGCAGGCAGCCCCGAACGGGTGGAATCATAATCCCGACTACTGCAGCTTAGTCTTATCAATCAGTCTCTCCCATCTTACTTTATCAATCAGTTGATCCACACGCACCGCATCTAAGTGATCAGCTAAAACGGCCGATTGGGCCAATACAGTGGGCAGGATGCTGAAGAATTTGCCGTTGCGTCAGAATCCAGATGGAGTAGGGGGAGTTGAAGAGGCATTAATAAAGGCCATTGAGGAGTCTGGAGAACTAAATTAAGGCTTGCCTGCACTTTTTCCTTTGACATTTTCGCTCCACTGTGACACTGTCGCTTAAACTCATTGCTTCTTTTTATTATTATTTTTCTTCTTCAACGCGGGCGTGAGGAGACACGATACATATCACACGATGCTCTCGTTGCTATACTTGACAGCGTTGTTGCTCTCTGCCGAGACTGTGCAGGCTGCGAAGCCGTTGGGCAAGGAGGTATGCGTCGGGTCCTGTTACTACTCCCTGCTGCAAGCCCGCTTCACAGGATCGAATCCTGAAGCACAGAAGGCATGCACGAATACGCTTCGCGTCAGCTCGATGTACTCTTGCATTGCACTACATTGTAACGACGATGGGTCGAATGTGGAGGCCGGCCTGAAGTGGTGGGCTCGCACATGTAAGAACTCGTCACGACTTGTCAATATGGAGGCATACCGGACAGCACTTGGGCACGCGAAGCTGGAGCAACTTGCCTCAAGGCCGGCAGATCCAAAAGAACTTTCGGGTAGTGTGTTGGTAAAAGAGCCTGTTGTTCCTTCTTCGGCGAGCTGGGAAGTCGCGTATCGGTCTGCGAAGACGTTCAGCGACCTACGCGACTATCATAACGCGGTGAGGTACTCATTAAATACCCCAACGTGACATGATCCTACCATAAGATTGTTCCAGGGCTGATGTCGTGTTCTTGTGTACACAAAGCTGGGTGCCCTACGGATTTTGGGCAATCATACTCCTCCTAGGCACAGCAAGTAGGGTCTCGGCCGTGTGCCAGCCCAAGATGCGACCGAGTCAGTCATCGCGGACACGCAGTGCAGTACCGGCCAGTCGGGGTGTAGCGAATCGTTTGACAAGGATCTGGAAGTTCGACCTACAACTGGCTCCGACATTTGCATATCGCCACCACGAACCATGGGGCTGGTTGACGGTGCCGCTGAGACTGCAGTCCATGGTCATTGTTTCTTACATCGTTATACATATAGTGGTTTGCGCGGTTCACTACCCGATTCTCGAAGAAAACTACTAGTCAGTATAGTTCAATACGCCATCTGAGCCTCTGAGGCGCTGAGTGCCATCTGATTCATAAGCTGACGCCGTTCTTTTCGTGTAGCTACAAAACTAAGAAGCTCCAGGTTCTACGCTGCTTGGGCGATAGAACAGCAGCTCTTTTGCCTAAGTGCCTCCCGCTGATCTTCCTTTTTGGTGCACGATCGAATCCCTTCCAGGTCACGACGGGCTGGAGCTTCAGAACGTTCAGTCTATTCCACCGTTGGATCGCAATCGTGATGGTTGTTGAAGCCACTATCCATGGCGTTGTGCTTTCTGCCTATGACAGTTACAGTAAGTGCGCATGCGAAAGCGAAAGCTGTTCCAGCTGGCGCCGAAAGAAACTATTAGTCTATTACTTACGACAGTAAAAAGACAAGGGGTGGGAATTCTACAAAGAAGAGCTGCGTAACGATGAGATATTCCGCTACGGCATATTGGTGCGTACCATTTCAGTCCATGATGAAAATCTGATGCTTGTCGAGATACCACCATATTGACGACGAATTTTGAGTATCTGGTCGAGCTTAGACTGCCGTGGCGATGGGACTCTCGTCTGCTTTGGCAGCACGTTGCTTTCGAGCTCACTTTTATGAGATATTCAAAGCTGCCCATATTATATTGGCCGCCGTCGCCTTGGCTGCCCTTTACGAGTATGCGAACCGCGTTATCCATTGTGTCCCTAATCGTGTTGTCGTCCCAGTTTCTCATTGAAGTTGAACTAATCGCAATGCGTCTAGGCACATCAAAGATCTCTTTACTGGAATGTACAAGCTTTGGGTCTGGATTTGTGTCGGCATTTGGGCCGGGGAATACGTCGTCCGGTTCCTGCGCATCATCTGGCTCAACATCATTAGACGCAAGACAGCTGATGCCATTGCAAGCTTCAGTCAAGATACGGGTGTTATCAGGCTAAGTGTAGCTTGTGCGTCCGGTGGCCGGGGGCAAACACCGGGACAGTACTATTTTATCTCCTTTTGTGCGTTGCGATGTTGGCAAAGCCACCCTTTCAGCGTAGCAGCCCGTTCCGAGGGCATGACCAACACGATGCACTTCAAGGGAACTCCTGAGAAAGTGTCAGCGGGCAATGCAAGCCCTACCATTACCGCACTTGATCTGGAATCTCTGTCCGAAAAGCCGAATATCACATTCATGATCCGCCCTCGCAACGGCATGACAGGGCGCTTGCGCGAAATGCTTTCTAAGAATGGTGATTCAGCACCGCAAAAGATCAAGGTCGTGCTAGAAGGACCCTACGGCACCGCTGCCAACGTAGAACACTATAATCATCTCTTGTTCATTGTAGGGGGGTCAGGTATTACGGCTGTGTTGCCGTATTTGCGAATGCTGCAAGAAAAAGGCCTAAGCCACGAAGAGAGGCCCACCGTACAGCTTGTGTGGTCGGATCCTCGACAAGAATTCATGAGACAAGTTATCGAGCAAGACCTCGGCTACCTGCAGGGGACATGCTCCGCCGACAAGCTTACTTTAGACTTGTATGTCACGTCATCAGCTGGTGATGAGAAACAGTCTCAAAAGTTTCCATGCAGGTACGCGCGACCAGACATCGATGCTTTGGTACAGCAATTTGTGCAGCAAGGGGCGGGTGAAAAAGCAGCAGTCTTTGTATGCGGGCCTGGAAAGATGGCTGATAATGCGCGGGCGGCCGTCATCAGATCTGGCAAGTCCATATCAGGAGACGTGGATCTGTTCGAAGAGATGTATGAATGGTAAGATACGTGGACATGTTCGGTCAACGAGGTAGATGTTGAGACTGCTGTGCAGTAAGATAGAACGTATTTTAAGTATCAGATTCGGCCTGATTAGCCGCATATGTACCTTTGCCGAAGCATTGCTGGCACTCGAGGAGTCGAGTGCACCAGTGCGCAGGAGGTGTTGAGGTGGAGAAAGGATTGAGTGACACTGGACAGATGTGCTTATGTATGGGGGGCAAGTACATAGACAGTTGGAGGACGGGATGGAGGGATGCTTGCTGCAGCAGTGCAGATACGAAAAGATAGATAGAACAGAAAACAAACAACAAATCACCCCCAATCCAAAGGGTCGACTTTCAGAGGCAACTTATTAGGTACCTATTTATTGAAGCCCGGCCCAGCCAACTTTCAAGTTGTCCGATATTCGGTATTGTGGCGCTAGCGCCGAGGTATAGCCGAACTTAGCCGAGTGTTGCCAAGGTCAGATATGACGTGAATATTGCCTCTTTTGCAACTTGCGCGAGAGACAGCAATTCTGCTTCTTCAGTGGACGTGGTGACGGTGTCTTGCTTACTCGCCCTCCAGGCTATAAGTCCGTTGTAAAGTTTTATCGCATACCCCTGTGAACTTTTCCTGTCCATTGTGTTATCTGCAAACGACGCGTCACTAGCAACTTGGAGTGTGTCTCCTCCTCCCAATTGCAGCGCCAGCCATCTCGTGCTAAAAAGGTAAAGGAGAACACGATCGGCGGACAAGATAATCACAGATCAGTGACAAGAGAAGAACAAGGATCACTCAAGTCATCAAGTCAATATATAGATCATCTTTTTTGTTATACCCTGATATCAAACACAAGTACATACTGAGAAGCACGTACTAAATAATCTTCCAACATACTCTGTTCCATTACCCCCTGATTCATCAAATCCTAAGCTCGTCCAATATACGATAGTTGCAGTTGCCGAGCTTTGACGCCTGTGATGTTTGCTTCCCCATCGCCTGCGCGAAGCCACGAACGAAGCCACGAACACGCCGCCGTGGCTACGAGACGACAGCACCGCGTGCGCCGAGGAGCAACTCATTCCCGTCTCCCGGGCCTGTCCCTCCAGGCGCCAAGCGCACTGACCGTTACCCACGCGACGGCGACAATGGTGACGGCAAGCCGCACTTCCCTGGCCAGCTGCACTGCATGGGCTGGGAATAGAAAGCTGTGGGCAAGAGAGATGCTGCCAGAGTGCTGTGCTTGAACGACGAACTGATCCATTTGTGTGTGATTCCCAGAAGGAGGTGTGGTGAAGGATCGGTTTGATGGAGGAGGAAAAGCCTGTTGTGTTGTAGGCTGTGGTTTTCGTGTTTGTTCGAAGCTGAGCATGTTCTCGTAGAAATCAGGAGGGACGAGTTGAAACTTGAAAGAGTGAATCCGGTGGTGGATCTACAGTGCAACCAATCAGCAGTCATGCTAGGCTCTAGGCTGAGCTTAGGTACCTACCTACCTAGGTACCTCAGACCTGGTAGCTCGGCGCTCGCCGCGCAGCTCATCAAAACCGCACAACTCGGACGAGCTGATTTGCATGACTGAGCTGCACTCATCAAAGTTATATCTTTCCAAAAATTGAGAGAAAGGTCATCGCTTCCGACTTCAAGAGGGCGCAGGGCTTTCATACTTTGTGACATCACTTTTATAGCCGCAGCGATGGCATCGACAGCTTTCCTCCGCAGCAGGAGCACCCTCGGGCCTCAATAGTCTGATTGCGTCACAATCAGCGACTCTCACCGTTCACGATTCTACACGCATGATGCTTTCCCACGCATGGAAATACACCCGGAGACGCGTCGTTGTAGACCCTAGTTGAGACATGGCCAATCAAGACGCTTCGAATGTCATATTGGCATCTTGAAATGACCTTGATGGCCCTCAGCTTCGACCTTGATGGCTCCGGCGCAGCTCCGTGGAGAATCAATCTTGATGGAATGGGTCTATGACAGGCCTTCTGTTTGTCTATCCTCGATGTTGTTGAGCCATGTCAGTCAGCGACAAATTACAATGGCCGATTCGGATCATTGAACTGTGTTGTCTTGCCGTACAAAAAGGGAACACAAAGCCGTTTCTTTCTCATTCTCCTTTTAGCGGTCCAGAAACCAGATTGTTTCCTTGATTTTCCACAACTCACTATTGTCTTGAACATGGTTTCTTCAAAACGCATGCGCCATGGCTCAGCCAAAAAGAAGTCGAAGAAGACTTCCACCAAGCTTACTGTCCCCAAGAAGTCGCTTCCGGTGACTCTTTTGTCTGGATTCCTGGTAGGCAAAGCCATCCTCATGACCTTATCTCGATCTTGAACATAGCAAGCTGCTTTAATCATCTTGTCAGCTGATGCAAATGAGCGTTAGGGAGCTGGTAAAACAACGTTATTACAGCACATTCTTCGATCCGATCATGGTTTGAAAATCGCCATTGTAGTAAACGATATCGGAGCGTGAGTCTTATTCCCTGTTTTTGACGTATGCATTGGAAAAGACGAACAAACTGAACACACTGCTTACACTATAAAAGGATCAACATTGACGCCGCATTGATCAAGAAGACACATAGCTTGACCAAGACAGAGGAAAAGGTCATTGCGCTGCAAAACGGATGCATCTGTTGCACACTGCGAGGAGACCTTCTCGAGGAACTCGTCCGCATATCTCAACTAGAAGAGTTTGACTACATCATCATAGAAAGTAGCGGCATCAGCGAGCCTGAGCAGGTGGCAGAGACATTTGACACTCGTTTGGCAGAACACATGGGCGATTTGGCGGATGTTGAGACGGCAATGCCGATGGATGTGAACACAATCAGGATTCTTAAACAAGTGTAAGTCGATATCAGCGCATCAAGTCCCTTTTGCGTTACAAAAAGCTAACCTGACTCACATTTCAGCAAAGCGGCGGGCGGGCTCGAAAAGTTTGCCCATCTCGACACTACCGTGACGGTGATAGATGCATTCACAATGCTGCATGACTTCGACACAGCCGATATTCTGTCGTGCCGTCGAGACGATGTTACACCCGAGGATGAGCGGACGGTTTCAGACTTAATGGTTGATCAGATCGAATTTGCGGATGTGATTATCCTCAATAAAATAGACATGGTGAGTATCACACGGTTCGGTCTTTTTACGTCTTCCCAAAATTGGCATCTAACTAAAATGATGCGCCAGATAAGCAACGAAACCAGGAAAGAGGTCAAAAGCCTGATCAAGAAACTTAACCACCGTGCAAAAATCATCGAATCGTGTCGTGGAAAGATCAGCGTTGCGGAAATCATCAATACTGGGCTGTTCAAACTGGATGTGGCACAGTCCGGATATGGATGGTTGCAAGATCTTCATGCCATGACTGTTCGCGAGGTAAGAAATTTCGGTGTCATTTACATGCACGGACTCGGGTCGTTGTACTAGTTGCAATAACTGACAGTTGATGCACAATACTTAGGTCAATGGGCGTAATGTGCTCACGCCAAAACCTGAGACAGAGGAGTACAATGTACAAAGTTTCATCTACACCAGATACAGACCGTTCCACCCCAAAAGATTGTTCGCTTTGATCTATGACAAGTTCATTCTTCAAATGGAGCACTCAGATGAGGAGGAGCCCGAAGAGGACGCTATGGATGAAAATTCACGCGAAAGTGGCAACTCGGTTCAATTCATGGATGTCGATGTAGAGCCGGCAGGCAGATCTCCGAGAACAGAATCCCGATCTGGATCTGATCGGCGAGGAAGTTCATCTGAACGATCAGATAAAAGCTCGATTCTCACCGTTCAGACGACCCCTTCTCTACGCGGCGAGAAGAAGCAAGCGGAAGAGATCGTGACCAGGCAACTCGATCAGGACATGGATATTCCCACAAACGACCTCATCCTCGCTAACAAGCGCGCTCATCCCGTTTTCAATCGCCTCTTCCGCTCTAAGGGCGAATACTTCTTGGCTACTCGGCCTCATAGAGCAGGAGATTGGTCTCAAGCAGGAGCCATGCTGACCATGACTGGTGGCCGCGCATGGTTCTGTACTCTTCCAGCAGAGGCGTATGTTACCGGAGACGAAGAGATCGATGCACTTGTCCGGCACGACATAGCAAAGGGAGGCGAGTGGGGCGATCGCCGGCAAGAGCTCGTCTTCATCGGAGAAAAGCTGAATCATGCGCAACTGGAGACGTTGCTGGACGATTGTCTGCTTACGGATGATGAGATGAAGAGATGGACGAAAGTGATGCGGGATGCGACACTCGATACCTGGGGGCGGATTGAGACGTTACAAGATGAGTTTGACGATGGGTTCCCTGATTGGGAAGAGGAGGAAGAAGAAGAAGAAGCGGAAGATCAAGAAGCTGAGGTGGAGAAAGGCGAACGAGAATAAGGTGACATCATGAGAGCATGCTGTTTGACGCTGTCTCGACGCACGACCTTGTAGAACGAGAGAGAGAAACTGCTGGGTAATAGACCGCACACAATTCTACAGCTGAAAATACCATAGTCGTCTGTGCCACCTCAATCCGCCTGAATGGAATCGACCCGGTCTATAAAGCTTCAATGTTGTGCAACAACATGACCCTATGGCAGCCGACCTGTCTCTGCCTTAGCCCCTGCTGGGGATTCGGCCCTCTCTCTTCCTTTCTTTTTTGTTTCTCTGTCCTTTCTGTTTCTCTACCCAAAACGAGCGCTTTCCCTTTCCTACGATAGGTCACGACTCACTTGCTCTCATCACTTCAGTTCAGTTGACTGATTATGGCATGTGACGACTCGTTCACGAATGAAACAGGGCTCAAGCAAAACCCGAATTTCTTATCTCTCGGCTGCGGCCGCCGTGGCGCACGAGGCTGTTGCCAAGGTTCAAGGACGCAGTCAGCGCCACGGAAGAGTCAGTAAAGTTTGTTCTTGTGTTACATCTCGGGCAGCCACGATGCCCAGTTCCTGAGTAAGCGACGTACAGGCGGGACAAGGATTCAATTATCTGGTGTGTGGAATTGTTGAAGGCTATGCTTTCAGCTTGCTTATCAGGCGTCTAGAGGATCCTCCCAGAGCTCACCATTGCTGCGTTCAAATTAAGCATTAGGTGCAGGGTCGCACACAACGAGATGTAAGATAAAAATATGAGATCTGCATGCCACGTCACTTGGGATGCGGTCCTGGAGGGAGGATTCTCCTCACTCATAGGCTATCTTCGCCTATCTCTAATTTCCCCCTCCGGTCAACTTGACAACCCTTACTTTGTATCATTGTTCCATCGCCTTCTGCAACACCCCTCTAACCCCTCAGTTCAAGTTCCAAGTCCCAACTTCAAGTTCTCCAGCCGCGGCGCCGCCCTGACAAGTCTTACGGAGTACCTATGAAGTAATCAACCAGACCCGCTGTGCTGCCTCGAGTCCTCGACACTGGTCGACAGGTGAAGTAATAGATCGCATCGCTTCGTCTTGGCAGTGACGCCCAAGAAGAGCCACGCAACCCCTCGCTGTGTCGCCAATTCTCCTCCCCATCTCACCGGGACTCACCCCTCTACAGTAGCCCATGGTGTGTCACTGCATCTTCTTGGGTATGTGGTGACACCCACCCCCCCTCCGACCCGACCAATTGTTTGCGTTTAATGTCTAGTCTGTTCCGACTGCAGATGGCTGCCACGGTGGTAAGGTAGATCAATCACTAGTAGCCTAAGTTCTAACCGTAATATATCAGGTTCTTTGCAGGAAAATCCGCTCCCAAGCGCTCACATGTACAGCTACGAAACAGCCATAATAGAAGCCTCAAGCTCCGGCACTCCATCGGCACCTGGCATTGGGTAAATGCACATGCGCTACCTAGTCAGGACTCAGTTAAGGTGCTCTATAGCAATCACCGCCACCTTTGTAAATTTTGCCTGTCTCGAAAAGTCTCCCAATCAAGATTCAATGGATAAGCTACCCATTTCACGCTTCGGAGCAAAAGCTTTTCGGGCGGTAGATAATCCACGATTCCACGAAGCCTCATGCTGTGCTAAATCAGCCTTCATTGACTGTCACCTTATCTATTCACATGTTTCATTGGAGCTTAAAAATGGGCCAAAAGCTGTTCCTTCTGTCTTACATTTGTAATTCCTGAAAAAAAAGTCTTTCCAGAGATCTTCTAGAGCGTGAATCTTTGTAGCATCTTTCACGGGTTTTGTGCAAGAAAATAAAATCTACACTCCAGAAAAAGCGACGTCGAGCAGCACTCAACAGACTCTTCGATTTATCATTTGGGGGCTGAATCTTTTGGGTCTGCTACAGAACAGGACAGCTTAATCTGTCAAGTGAAGAAGAGCGCACCCGAGAGACGGTTGTGACTAGAGAAGGAGTCCCCCTTCACGCCCATGCCACGCCCATATTCATCACGAATCATCTGTGCCACTCGTCAGGCTCTCTTTTCCGAGACACTACTGGCCTTGGCAATCTGCTGTGCGCGGATAGGCTGCCAAGTCAAAGTGTAGGCTCGGGATCTGTAAAAGGAATCAACGAAAACCAATAACCTTTTGAGGGGTTGCTCTGCGTTTACACAAGACACCTAATATATAATAGAGTGCTTATGCGTCACCGTCACAAGCCAGGCTGCCAGAGTACTTTCAAGACTCATGTAGCAGCCACTGCGAATGCAACACACTCATTAATTCTTGTTTATACACATAAGTTGACATAAGTCTATCAATATCTCTTTCGCTAATAGCTATGACCGGCCGTGCTGATCTAGATCCGCTACTGTGTGTCAAATATGCCCGATTCGCATCACATTTGGACCGATGGCATTTTAAGGTTATTTACTTTACCTTGTTCATCGCCAATCTCTTCCTATTATTCTTAGGCTCTTTTCTCTTTACCAAGTATGTTCGGTTACATAAAAAAACATGCTTTCAATTTGTGAAGCACGGCCAGACTCTCTTCGTGCTTCCCTATCTTGCGCTTCTCGTCGCTCGGAAATCGGCGGCAAAACAGCTAACGAAAAACGTGTTCACAAAGAGGCCAAGACGTGATAGAACGACTCAGTAACAATGCCAAAATGCGAGCTAAGGCGCTGAGAATATATATCCTCCTGAGCGTCGCGTGTGTCGTTATGTCGGCTACGGTGGTTATCATAGAGGCTTTTGCTCTGCTTGCGCTGCAGTTCTGCGACGGCGAGGACCTTATGTCACTATACTGGTCGACATGGACAATGTTGCAGGTAGGATCCCTCATAGCTCTGGTGGGTATAGTTCTGGCTCTACTATTTTCGCATCGCGACCGCAAACACCCGTACGTAAAACAGCCATGTTCTTTACCCGACGAACGACCATTTCAGTCTTCAGGCTAACTTTATTCTCCTTTGGTTTCAAAGACCATGGGCTCTTGCGCTGGGGACTCCCGTTCTCGTCATTGCAGGTCTTCTTCACTTGATCCACGATTGCTCAAGAAAAAGAATCAAGGGATTAAGGGCATCATTACCTCAAGACTCGTCAGACGATGAGCAGGGACCACCAATCAGTCAAGCGTAAGTACCCCATTT
The DNA here is from genome assembly GCA_018360345.1 of Claviceps sp. LM84 group G4. Lineage (NCBI taxonomy): Eukaryota > Fungi > Ascomycota > Sordariomycetes > Hypocreales > Clavicipitaceae > Claviceps > Claviceps sp. LM84 group G4. Next base: position 30,459 of record SRQH01000196.1, on the reverse strand, counting down.
CTCTTTTTCTTGGTCTCAAGGATCAACCACAAGATTTATGGCGAGGGAAAGATGACTGACAAAGACTTTCACCACTCAGCAATACTATACAAATCTCCGAAGGCAACGATAAGGGCAGCGCGATCCACGCCGATTTCGTTGGCTTCACAATTCAAGGCGGTCCAATCGTCAGATTCTCTCAGTCCGTTCCTGCCATGCCAGAGGGAGAGCTCATCGGCTGCGACGCAAGAGGCCGCTCAACATTTGCGTTCCCACGGGGCGTCGTCCAGTTTGATGCACAGAAAGATGGTTCGAATTAATACGGCGGCGCATGTCTTTGTATCATGTCGCGGAGACAGTAGACATATGTTAGACATATGCCACATGCGATAACGCAGTTTGTAAGATAATCGCATTGTTTGTCTCGAAGTTCGATGCGATGTCGGGTCAAAATTTGAGGTGTCGGTCTCGAGACGTGGATGGTTCTAACCTGCCATGTTTCTATGCTCGGTTTTCAACTTTGCTCAATCAAGACGCTGGTGAGAAAATAGTGATCCTTGATGTTTCTACAATGACATGCAACATGGGAATGATGAGCAAGACAATGTTGATTGAGCCACACTGCCAGTCCGCTGCGCAAGTCTGAACCAAACCGTTCCTTTGAGTCACTCGTGTTTTTCCGCCTCTTGGCTCCCTGCGAATGCAGCTGTCAAAGTACTGGTCCTGCCTGCCATGACCGAGTGGTATTGCCGCAGTCGACATTCGAAGCCGCATAACTTGAAATGACCAGATGAATAGAAATGTATTGCCGTTTTACTCAACGTCATGCAGTCTTCCGTTCATGTTCAAGGCCGCACTCGTGGCACCGCCGGCCGCTTTCTCGTCCGGACGCAACGTGACGCAGATTGCGGGCTTGTGGCGATTGGCCCCACTTCGCACCCGAGAACTTGATCTTGCTTTCTAATCCAGATTCCAGGCCCTCTTTTCATCCATGGACCATGATGCATCTCATGATCTCATCTTCTTGCCTCCTCAGTCGACTTTCCTGACTTAAGCACCAACGACGCAACACGAGATGGGTCTAGAACGTGTCAAGCACATCATATTGGTAGGTTCACGAATGAAGCCACAACATGAAAAAATAGAGCGTTGCTAAAGCTCCCAACAGGTGCTTTCCGGTAAAGGCGGAGTCGGCAAGTCGTCGGTGACGACACAGCTAGCATTGTCCTTATCGCAGGCCGGGTACGCGGTCGGCATTCTCGATGTCGATCTGACAGGGCCATCCATGCCACGCATGCTTTCTATCGAGGACTCCAAAGTCACGCAAGTCCCTGGCGGCTGGGCTCCTGTTCCTGTTCACGAGAAGGATGCAGACAAGGGCGTGGGCAGCCTGCACGCCATGAGCTTGGGCTTTTTGCTTTCCAATCGAGGTGACGCGGTGGTATGGAGAGGTCCCAAAAAGACGGCTATGATCCGGCAATTTATCAGCGATGTGCTCTGGGATGACACTGATTTCCTTCTAATCGATACACCGCCGGGGACAAGCGACGAGCACATCTCCCTGGCGGAGACGCTCCAGACCGAGGCAAAGCCGTCTCAGGTCGCTGGCGCGGTGGTGGTGACGACTCCCCAAGCTGTCTCTACGGCTGATGTGCGAAAGGAGCTCAACTTTTGCTTCAAAACAGGCATTCGAGTGCTTGGTGTGGTCGAAAACATGAGCGGCTATGTGTGCCCTCATTGCTCAGAGTGCACCGATATTTTCGGCTCCGGAGGAGGGCGAAACATGGCAAATGAGTTCAACGTGCCGTTTTTGGCATCCATCCCAATGGATGAACAATTCATTCGGTTGATGGAAGAAGGCAGAAGGCCTCAGTACCCGGCAGGAACGCGACTGGCAGGGCGCGATATGTCCTCTGCCAGCCTCGAATACGAAGAAACTGGTGGCGAGAACATCTTGTCCAACGGCGCAGACAAACTTGTGAATAAATACCAGAGTTGCTTGTTGTCTCACATATTCAAGGACGTGACCGATGATCTTTCTACGACGATCTTCAACAGACTTGAAGCCGAGGGAAGGTAACATCAAGTCTCCCTTATGCTCGATCAGGGTAATCTAATCTCCCCCCTTTCACTCTTCACAGCCGTCGAGTTATCTACCGATGGAAGATTAGTTTCCAGCTGAAGTCGTGTCAAAGGAATCAAGACGCTGATAGCTGCTGAGGTCTCTGTCGTCGCACTGCGGGATGCCTGCTATTGCTCAGTCACCATATGCCAGGGCCAGCTGAATTTGGCATCTGCCTAGTCTCATGCGCGTCCAAAATAAAACGAAAGCACATTTAAAGCACGTTTGAGAACGCTTGAACTTCCTTGACATCGTCAGTGGTCCGGTACGATTCTTCTCGGCCAAAACTGAACATCGCAGTAGGTATGCTGCAACGCCAGGTTGCAATCACTGGATATGTCACTAAAGTAATTCGCAAATTTATCCCTTCATCAGCGGGAGAAAGAATGACGAAATCATTCGTCAGGACAAAGCGGCAAAGTTTTAGTGTGATGCCGCACCAGATAGAAGTGTGCATGAGTACATATCATCAACGGAGGTCAGGAGTGTCTCGTCTCGTGGTCAATGATACTGTGCGAGCTCAGAGCTGTAGGGCGCGATTCGCGAGCCACACAGCCGTGCAACAATGATGCCGGAATCAGTGCGGCATTGCCCAGAGAGGCTGAAGAGAGATTGACCACTGAATGCCCGACGGAGGAGCGGAAGCTGCCCGCCCAAATTACAGTATATTGCTCCCTGACGGATCAGCCAATGATCCATACGGATTACAGACTGGCCGAGCACAACGCTGATTCTACGATCCTGTCTGACAAGCCGATCTGCCGGTTTCCTTCCCAGCATGAAGCACAAGCGCCGATCCTCTACAACCATTCAAGCCGGAGAGATTATTGTGATGAACGAATTTTTTTGTTGATAGCTAGGTATCTGATGCGTACGGAGTAGTGAATTCTAGAGAGTCTGCTTTGCGAATTCTCCATCTAGATATTCGGCAGCTCCCGTTGATGCGGCGATGCCATTCTTCCTTCGAAAGAGGGGTACGTACGCTACCTACCTAGCTTTTCTTGGTCTAGGTAAGTTCTTGCAAGTTGTGCCTAAACAAAGACGGGCCTACGTCATGTGGTCGATTGTTCATGCGGTAACAGTGGCCCCGCTGTGACCCATGGGGCCTGAGTGCTTTCATTGGCTAAGAGTTGCAACAGATGAAAAAAAAAAACCTTGAGCCCTGCAAGTTCGCTCGCATGTCACGTCTTGCTCTCCTCTCCTTGCCCACTACCGACCACACAAACTTCCCCCGCCACTGTCATTTTCCGTTGACCTAGAGGTCGGACTTCAATCGCGACGATTCTCATGGGTTAACGCCTTACTTACAAAACCTCTCTCATATCTTGTATCGCGCTGTGTCCGGCAATCGCCTCGCTGGCCTCCGCCGCGATACTCAGTCCTTTTAACGAAAGAGACAAACAATCGCCTCAAAATTCCCAGGGCGGTACATTCTATGCGTTCGACTGATCCTCTGCGCTTCCTCTTCTCCCGACCTTCCAAGTAAGTACTTTCTTTGATTTTCGGCTCCGCTTGCTTTGTCATTCTATTCCCTAAATTCCCGAACGCGTTGCTCAATGTGCTAAATCCTTGAACATAGGCCTCGATAGCACCCTCCAAAAACAAAGATTGTTCCTACATAGAGAAAAATTCAAACTCGACTGAGTCTTGAATAACGACAGTCTTCAAACTTTCGCCAAAGAAGAAGATTACATTCGCCCCTTAGCTGTGGTGCATACCCACGGGTATAGACATCCAATATCTTGTCTCCAAAATCATCTCTTCACACCTTCCGCTCTCGACCCCCATAACGTTCTCTGAGAGGCGTTAGAAACTTCAAATACCCATCCGATTGCTGCTGGCTCTGCCAGCATTATTGGCATAGCCACATTCTGTGGGCCTGCTCTCTCAGACAGACACCGCAAGGTCTGTTTGAGCGGCAGCTAGTGCTCCGCGGACTCTGCCTAGCGGGCAAAGGAACACTCACATCTGGAGTTCAATCGATACATTGCTTGGAAGTCTCTGAACCAAGACTCGAACCATCGGCTCAAGTCTTCCTCTCCAGTTCTCACCTTCCTGGCATCTTCCGCTGCGTTTCTCTCGCACCACAGACTCTCTCGAAGAGGTGATTCGCCGTCATGTTCAACTGCTCGGTCCCAAAAGATTACACGTTCTCTCCATCGTCAGCTACGCCGCATCTGACCATCAATCATGATGTTGCAGCAGATCTTGACTCGTCCAACGCCTTCGAGGGGCCTGAAAAGCTGCTGGAGGTGTGGTTTGCGCCAAGTGCTGAATCCCTCCCTCCCTCTGCGGCTCCAGATGGTCTAAAGAGCGTAGCTTCAGAGACATGGGTTGCAATGCTTGACATGGTTAACTGCAAGATCCTCTCTGTTTTGGAGTCTGATGATGTGCATGCATACCTCCTGTCCGAGTCCAGCATGTTCGTCTTTCCTCACAAGCTCATTCTCAAGACTTGTGGTACCACGACTCTTCTGCTCGGTCTTCAGCGGCTTCTTCACATTGCGGCTGTGAACGCTGGCTTTCCGTTCCACAATGCTGACTCGGTAAACGACATTCGAGCCGCCGCGACCCCTTATCGTGTCTTTTACAGTCGCAAGAACTTTCTCTTCCCCAACCAACAGAAAGGACCTCACCGCAGCTGGAAGCAGGAGGTGAAGTATCTTGACGACACAATAGTGGGAGGCGGTAGTGCCTACATGGTGGGCAAGATGAACGGGGACCATTGGTATCTCTACATCACGTCACCTAAACAGACCATCACACCCCCTCTTACGCCAGACTCTGAGATCAATTGTCAGCCCACTCCCGCCACAACTGTTTCGTCCAATGGCGGGAACTCGGCTGGTAGTGCGTACAGTCAAAATGACGAGACACTTGAGATTCTCATGACCGATCTTGACCCAGAAAACGCCAAGCAGTTTTACTTGTCCCACGCGAGTGCGGTCGCGAGTGACAAGTTTGCTGCTGAGATGAACAGCGCACGCACAAAGGCCCAAAATAGCCTTGGCTGTCTCTCCGACCCCTCGGAGGAGGTGGATGTGTTCGGACACTGTGACAACGACGACGACGACCTCAATGGTGCCAAAACCGACTGCACTACGACTGAAGAACTTACTACCGAAGGACACGCTCTTGGCTCCATCGTCTCCGAGCATTGCGGATTGAACGACGTCTATCCTACTTCCGTCTATCCCGATGCTCGCGTCGACGCCTACCTCTTTAGTCCCTGCGGCTTTTCTGCAAATGGCGTCATTCCAGCCGTGTCGTCATCGTCCGATGAGAAGAAAGATGCTACGCACTACTTCACGGTTCACGTCACACCCGAGCCAGGCTTCTCCTTTGCCTCCTTTGAAACCAATGTTCCGGGAGGCCAGAAAGGCCGTACCACTGCCGATATCATCGAACATGTTGTCAATATCTTTCGTCCTGGTCGTTTCAGCGTTACGCTCTTCGAGGCTAAAGGCCGTGGCGCGAATCCGTACGGCATGGGTGATGCGCTTAAGAGCCTGTCTCTCCAGCGCCTCGTAGATCCAGTACGCGGCTATCGTCGTGTGGATCGTATTGTGCACGACTTTGAGGATTATGACCTCGTTTTTCGCTTCTATGAGCGTGAAGATTGGTTGGGTGACAAGGCTGCGCGTGTTGGCGAGGATCCATGAATAACGACTGCAAATTATCATCAAATGCGGCTGCTTCTTTTCTAGATTGCTTCATTTTTGTCCTAGGATGCCGTTGTATTTTTGCATATGTAGCACATCACGGCCATCATCTGTTTAGGCCTCAATTTTGGGCTTGATCATTCTCTCTGATTTGATTGGATATAACCACGAAAATGTACATGCACACTCTTCAAGCAGTAGCAATCCATCTGCGGATGACCTACGCATGGCGCAGCGTTAAAAGTAAACTTTCAAATGTACATGTCACCTCACTTATGTCAGTCCACTCGCATATCTTCAATTCTGTCGAAATTGTGTTTTACTGAATCTCGGCCAGCGACCTTCAAAATCCTGTTGGTAGCAGATTTCACAGCGTTAATATTCATTTGTGTGCGTCTGCAATTTGTTCCATCATACGTCGTAGATACCTAAATCTGTATGTATGTATGTATGTACCTATGTATGTACTTGTTTTGTGTCATGAATTTTCCTTGTGAGTGACAAAAAGGTCCTTATCGATAGAGTCACGTGATCCCGCCTCCAATTTTTCCCGCAAAACCGCCATGCATCACCAGATTCACCACGCCGATCAGCAGTTCAACACTCATCCAATCATTCGATCAATCCCATTCATAAATCCGTCTACCCCCACGAAAGCAAACAAGTGGAATCCAGAAGAATCCGAAAGGCCCTCATTTACGACAGGCATATATCTAACGATTTCTTCCGATCTCCACGATGCATCTTATGTACACCCTCGACAGCAACGGCACCCGCCTCTACACGCTCAAAAAGATCGCCCACGGACAGGTGACCAAGTCAGCACACCCGGCTCGCTTTTCGCCCGACGATAAGTGGTCTCGTCAGAGAGTCACGACGAAGAAGAGGTTCGGATTGCTTCTCACACAGCAGAGTAAGTTCCAAATTTTCCTGGGTCCTATCTATCATACATGTCCCTTTCTTCAGGGGAAATAGCTCGTCAAGCCATGTTGCCCTGTTGTTTTCTATAAGAGGATCCAGTTACTGATGATTGTGTCTCGTTGTAGAAGAGGAGGCGGTATAGATGACAAACTGTGCTCGAGCGAAGATGGACGGTATAATGTGAATAAGAATGGTCGCGGGCTAGGGATGAGGCCGCTTCGGGTGTTGAAATAGCGTCTGGATATGCGGAGGATGAGCTTCTGGCTTCTGCTTTGCGCATATGTAGAAGTCCAAGATGCGGGGATTTGGGCTTGAGTATCAGTTGGCGAGGGGTCGCTTCTATAGTCCAGATCTATGGGCCAGAAAATCGAGACGCAGATTTTGTTTAGCTTGTGACTCTGTGGCGTTGGCGTTATATGTCGGAGTTATCTTTACGAGGTGCTGCTTTCAGTATATTGAACAGAAAGTTGGGAATGGCACATCGTCAAATTAAATTTTCATTGTCCATGTTCGAATCTACGCTGTATGTGCCTTTTTAATCATTTCAACGTCTGGTTCATTGCTTATAGAGCGCTCCGCCTGAGGGAACTATTTCCACCAACAGACTCTGGAACTAAGAGCTTCGAGCTTCGATTATCGAACCTACACTTCACTCCTTTCTTTCTAGTGTTTCCTCTTGGAATTCACGTTCTTGCCGGCACCGACTCGAATTTTACCTGCCTGGCCAGATCTCTTGCCGCTCAGTATTCCTGGCAAGTAGTCTTCGTCCATAATATCCTTCTTCTGCCGCCGTCTCTGCTCTTCTGCCAGCTTAGTATACTCCTTCTGGTCTTCCGCGAGAATCAGCTCAGCGCCCCATCCACCTTGACCGCCCTGACCCTTGGACAGCCGGCCATTTGCGCTGCCATGAACTGCCTTGGGCAAACTATATACGTTGCCGCGCTTATTCCACTGAAAATTCTTTTTGAGATGGATTTGGAAGTTGCCCTTAGAGTCGGTGGAGCAGCTTGCCCGTGTAAGCGTTGGCTGGCCGCATTTGGGACAAAATTGCTTGTCCATGTCCTTTGTGATGGAAAAACAGCCATGGCACCGGAGAACCCAGTTCTTGAGGTAGGTTATGCGGGCGAATGAGGGAGTCACGAGATTGAGGTTGATGCGAAGTGCAACGTTCTGCATGGCGTAGTCGGAGGTAAGGATGGCGGCTTGAAGCGTCCTTTGCAAGGGCTGAGGGGCGGTGTTACTGTGAGAGTCTTCAGCTTGGTGTTTCTTGAGATTGGATGGAGTGATCCAGCCGTCTGAGTCTGAGTCGGACTCGTCGTTGATGGCGAGATCCGATGATTGCGCCGTGGCCGTACGAGGATCCGCTGTTTGGACTTGTTCAGGACCATTCAGCTCTCTGTCTTCTTCTGCAGGATGAGCAATAGATGATGCCGCTTCGAGCTCTGTTTCCAGACTCAAAGCGTCCATTGTTTCCTTCAGCGCTGAAGTCGCACATGACGGGTTGACCTCGGAAGGACCGATCACCACTTCCTTCAGGGCTTCAGATGTCTCCAATGCTTCTTTTCCATTTGTCGGGACCTTGCTACTCTCGCTTTCGTTGCCCTCACTGCTGTTGGCTGGCCTACCGTTTAGGCTCTTTTGTCCTGGGGTATTTCTTAATCTCCAGTCGCCATTGTTCCTCTCGCACTCCAACTCGTAACACAGTGCAATAACCTCTATATCAGGTCGGCTCAGAACCGAAAAATCACCGGTGCGCTTGGCAAAATCTGTCACAAACTTGACGCTGGCAGGACCTGGTGCGCGGATCGTGATGAACGGCAGGAGAGTGGTTTCGAATCGTGCACGAGTAGCGGGGTCTTTGATCTCGGCTACGACAGATGGTATCGTGTACAATTTTTCGGCTTGGGATAATAGCGCGCTGGAGGACGGATCATTCTTGATCAGTGGCCCTGTATCGAGCACAAGGCTGTTAATAGGCTTATTGTCCGTACTTGCAGTTTGCGAGGCAGCACCATCGACAGGTTCTCTGGGTGGTGAGGTACCCATCGAAGAGATAGGATACGGGCCAGCAACTTCGTGTGACCACGGTGTCGGGTGAGACGGCTGGTATGGGTGCGCGTTGTTGTGATGAGTTTTGAAGCCCTGATGATCCTTCGCCATCAGAGTCCCGAACTTGTTGATCAGCGCGGCGCAAGTCTTTCTTCCAGGAAAAAATCCCAGCGATAAGATAAGGCGTCGTCAAAGCCCAATCACGTGACAGAGTGTGGAGGGACGACCCTGTAGCTTGCTGGAAATGCAACCTGAACAAGCAACCCGGTGCGAATGATGTTTCGACTTCATGTTGTCAGATTGATCTCGGTATGTGTTTGTTTTCCTTCCCGAGGGGGAGGTTGAAGCCAAACTTTTCTCGCGGATCATTAGAAGGAATATTCAGCACATAGAGGTGACAGTTCCGGTAAAGTTATCCAACTTCCAAGGGCTCCATGTGTCTAGGGCGTTCTCGCCCACAACAATTGCAAGTTGGTAACTACAGGCAGCAATTGCCAATTGGCAATGACCGATGTTCAATGGCGTTTCGAAGTGGTCTGAAGACAAGCGTTCAAGATGCTTTCGCTCGTGGGCCTGGCAATAGCAACGCACTAGGTAGCATTATCACCGAGTATGGCCAAGTCTCAGGAGGTCGCCTTGTGGGTATTTCAAGCAGTGATGTCAAATGTGTACGTAAACGGTAAGATCAAGAAGGATGCCGTGAGCTTGAGATAGCGCATTAGGTAGGGAGCGATAAGCACCGCTGCTACCTACAACCCTACATGCGCAGTTGATGCTTTATTACTCCGTACATCTTCTAAGTTCTGATGACATATCTCGTGGTCGGGAACGCCGATGGCCGAACTGCCCGAAAGTCGAACGTTACTACATATGTACCTGCGCAAAGATCCTACAAATGGGATGTATGGATACCTGGTAATATACATGCATACTCCGTACATAGGTACTTCGTCCGGCATACTCATCCCATCTCGCGTACAGCAGTCAGTTGACGTAGGCACTCTGGGACCGTACGGCGTATTAGTAATTACATACATATCCTATTGCTGCTGCGAAGATTTGCAACGACAAAAGCTTTTCGTGCTGAAAGCCTAAAGGACCGCGCCGAGGATGCAATGCAATAGGCGTCATCTCATGATAGCTGGCTCATCACTCCAGCCCATCATAGACTCTACGGAGATGCGATGATCCAAGTATGTATGTAGACCTTCCCCAAGTGCCGCAATCGGCATTCCGAGACCCATGGGTCACTTTATTAAACTTATCGTCTATTTCTGCTGTCCAAACTCCAGAGAACTCCAAGTCCTGCGTGTACGGTGTAGGCCTTCATAATCGCTTCGCTAAGGGGAGTGACGCACATGACCTCACGAGGGTCCGATGACCTACCACGTACAAGGGATAAATGACCCGACAAATCAAGATGCCTGCCCAGACTTGTTCAAAGCAGGGATGCTTGCGAAACTGGCCAGTTTCTTCAACTTGGATCATAGCCAACCGGCCCAGCCAGTGCCTGGTTGCCTTACCTAAATTTCCAGAAGGCTTCCACATGATCCGACCCGTCTCCACATGATTCCCCAAAAAGGGCCCGGCATTGTTGCAACTTGCAAGGCAGTGGCTTCACATCATTGTGCGTTGGCGCTTGAGAAAAAATTGCAGGCTCATACCCTAAAAGATACCTAACGAGTGAGTGGGGCGCAGTAGGGCCTGAGCAGCGCGGCGCAGAACTCAAATAAAGGCCGAGATCGGTCCGCACTCCGGAACAAGAGGGATGTACATAGGTACACGTACCTACATGTCAAAGTCGCTGATCTGATTTGATTTCGAGAATCAATCGAATTGGACTGCCCAGCGGATTTCGAATGGTACATACGTACGGAGTAATAAATGCTCAGCAAACACAAGCATCGCCTCGCGCCTACTCAGTGTGTCGCAGACATGTAGAACAAATTTGAAATCCATAAGGAAAAGGATGAAAAAGCGGCAGAGGTCGATGGGTCTGCGACACAACGGATACGACATCGCTGCATGCATGCGCCGCGGACCGTGGTCCGTACCAACGGGACAAATGGTGTCAAAGCGGTGTCAAAATGGTCTCTGAAATATCTGTTGATGTACCTATGTATGTAGTTTCTTCGAGATGATGGATGAAAAGCTGAAGGAGACCATATTCCGCGGTTCCGTCAAACAACGAAAATTGACACCCTGGAATCTGTTATGAACTTATGTCCCAGATTTCCAGCACATTGCCAGTTGCAGTTTCTAGCGAAGCTACGGAGTAGGTACATACGTATGTATTCCCAAATCGCGACGGCAAACGGTCCAACAGTGAGCCCTCAGCAGTACTCCGTAATCGGTGGAGAATGATACCCAGGCGGCAGGGACAAGTCAATTGAGGCCAGCTCTAACTTCTTGGCCTGTTTTGGTTCCCTCAAACCCAACGCGACGGCGCGCCTCTTGTTCCGAACTTCCAACAAGTCCATTGCAATTTGCAACTGACGATTCACGCTAACTTATGAAGTGAGCAAATCGGAGCTCTCGGCCCATGGACTTTGATTTTGGCTTTCAGCCTCAGCACTGTGGCGCCCGGTCCAGTCTTGGCGGGCACTTCTTTGGGCGACAGCAAAATCTTCATCGCTAAGCAGCCAGTCATATCTTGCATCCGAGCAGCCACATCTTCTTAGGGTGCACTTCTTTTACGGCAAGATGGTGTTAGTAGAGTCACACGGTGCCTGACGTGCCTGACGTGCCTGACTTGATCGGTGCGAAGAAATCAGGGGATTAGTCTGTGACTCTGTCATTACCTATGTACATACTACTCCGTACTTGGTGTCCAGATCCGGCATCTGATTAACGTTCTGCCGCTGCCGCTTCCTTGCCAGCCGCCGCCGCCCGCCGCCGCCGCCCGATCCCAGACCACAATAGGTATGTAGGTACAGAGTACGGAGTAACAACGACACGGTATGTATGTATGTCATCCCAGTACTGAAGCCATAGCTGAAAGCAGCTTTCAATCGATGCAATGTACATATGTACATACATACATAGGTGTTTGACCTACAAATTGTACTCTGTACGGAGTACATAGATGCATTGGCGTGCCGTATGACGTATTGCCGACTGCAAACGTCGGCTCCAGACTCCAGAGATCCAGATTCAGCTTCCAGTCCAGCATGGGGGCGCCCCGCCCAGAGCCCACGCCCACGCGCTCTATCTACCTAATCTACCCCAGGATTCGACTGCTCTAACCGGGTAAAAAAGTATGTAGATGGCTAATATGTACGCTTTCCTTTCTGCTTCTCGGTAAAACCAACATTGTTCGGAGTACATACATACATGTATCTTCGTTCACACGTTCATCAGCCGTTACATATCCGTATCGTCGTGCGTCTCAGACCGAGGAATCATCTGAGGCGGGTCGCCGTGCGCTGTTGGAACTTGGCACGTCTTAGGCAGTCTTATTACTGACTCATTCGACCCTTGCCTAGCAAGAATTGGGTAGGGCGCATTTGCGTATTATTTAACTAGTTTTCTTTCTTCCTACTCGCCACAGATCCCCGACACTGCCTGGGCCTTTGTGGAACTCATCCCTTAGGAGCCCCGCTGGCTTGCTCCCCTGTTCACGACAACTGTGGTCTCGAATGGCGGACGTCAACAAGAAGGCACGGGATCTTGCAGCAGCACCTTAGCCCAATGAGATTTTAATGAATGGCAGGCAGAACTCCACTCTATTACGCTCACAAAACTCATCTTTCGTCGATTCCAATGTCCCGGGCACCTTAGCAATGGAAGAGATATCTACTATTACATGCAAGTGTACATACCATGTGGCAATGATACAAGCTAGACCAGCATCGGCATCTCCTCGAATCTGTCATGGAGCGGGTTTGGCTTCAAGAAGGAATAAAACGTTTGCGGGGAGCCGTCTGGGGTACTGCGCGGAATCTCAGATGCTCCCGTGGCGACAACCTTGAACCGCACGAGATGGCGGATCAATGTCCGTGTTGTATGTACGGAGTAGACTGTAGTCATCGGCCACTGGCCACCGCGTGCTCGGCTGTCCATCGATCAACCGCCCAACAATGGTTTGCTATTGAAACTGGATTCTAGATCTGACATTTGAGAATGGTATTCTTGAAATGTCTTGCGCAGTACCTATGAACAGACTGACGACATTGTCGCAAAGCGTTGATGTCGCTTCGTGGTCCGCCCACTCTGTTAATTTATCAGGCCTTGGCCCACTCGGTCTCTCCGCGACGAATGTATGTATTCCTATCTCGTCCCATGAGGGGTTATGCCTTTTCACATTGTACATATCTCCTTCTGTCAATTTTCCATGACAAGCCAAGGCACGCTCTCAGTCGTGCTAGTGCGGCAACTCGGCGATGACTAGCCCATGGTTGCACGTACATGTGATGTTGTCGCGTGATGGCTTGATTGATGAAGTGACAGGTTGGTGGATGAAGTGATGGACGGATGGACGGATGGATCTATGGAGTCATTGGAGTGATGTTCCTGATGGAGTATACTTGGCCACGCTAATGTCGGAGGCGGCAGAAAGCACGAACAAGACCCTCTTGCTATGTATGTGTGTATTGTCATTGTCATTGCGGTGCCAATTGCCAATTGCCATTGCCATTGCCTTTTTGCATTTGCAAATGCTATGCCCACCTCCGTCTGCGGCGTCCAAACGTCTACATCTTCTTCCTTATCCCAGCCTTTTTATTCCACCCTTTCCCACCCGCTTCTTCGCGCCTCAATCCTTCCACTAAGCAATCGCATTTTACCCCAAGCTGCAAGCCCCTGAATCCTGACCCTCGTCTGAATTCTCTCCATCTTAATCATATCCCTTGCTATCACTTCACACCGCAAAGGTCTTGCCAGACACCAGATACAAGACCAGCTCACCCGATAAGCGACATTGCTGATAAACAGAGTCATCTTGTCATTCCTTCTTAAAGCTTGGCCCGGAACTTTCCAGGCTCTGGCATCTGTCCCACACCCATTGCAACTCCTCGTCAACTTGCTGGAATTCCGAATCAAAAATTTTTTCCTGGACATATTTTCTGGAGTTCATTGTGCCATCCTCAAGAGGTACACCGTACCACCCTCTCCGGACCATATCACACAATCAATTGGTGCATTGGCTCCCTGACTGTCTTGTCCAGCCACTCCCGTCTCAAGCTGAATTAAAAGAAAGGTCTTCGTCACGCAGAATTCGTCTTTCCGCCCGCTAAAATGTCGGAACCCGTCGTTCGCGATCACGTTCCGTCTGAAAAGTACAACAGAGAAAAGGATTCTTCTACATCGGACTTAGGCACATCAGACAACGTGCTCGGTGGCCCCATCGCGGGAGAGGTTACTGACTTCGAGGAGCAGCGAACAGATTTGGAGAAACAAAAAACAGCCGAGGGAAACGCTCATTTCCATCGTCTGGGATGGAAACGACTGACCATCGTCCTCATTGTTGAGGCCATCGCTCTTGGTTCCCTAAGTCTACCAGCCGCCTTTGCTTCCTTGGGTATGGTTGCTGGTGTCATCTGCTGCATTGGCATTGGATTTATTGCTATATACACGAGCGACATCGTCGGAAAGGTCAAGATTGCTTATCCTGAAGTCGCTCATTATGCTGACGCCGGCCGTCTTTTGATGGGACGTTTTGGATACGAGGTAGTGGGAGCCATGTTCGTTCTTCAGTTGACCTTCTTGGTTGGATCGCATTGCTTGACTGGCACAATTGCTTTCCTCAATATCACCGACAATGGCGCCTGTTCAGTTGTATTCGGCGTCGTCTCCGCTATCATCCTGCTCCTCATTGCCATTCCGCCGTCATTTGCTGAGGTGGCTATCCTTGGATATATCGACTTCGTCTCGATCTTGCTCGCGATCGGCATCACTATCATTGGAACCGGCGTTGTTGCAGGTCAGGCTCCCGGCGGCATGTCTGCAGTAAATTGGTCCGCGTGGCCCAAGCCAGATCTCTCTTTCGCCGAGGCCTTCATCGCCATTACAAACATCTGCTTTGCCTACAGCTTCTCCATGTGTCAATTCTCTTTCATGGATGAAATGCATACGCCCACGGACTATGTCAAGTCCATCTGGGCTCTGGGTCTAATCGAGATCTTCATTTACACCATCACCGGTGCTGTGGTCTATGCCTTTGTCGGAGTTGATGTCAAATCGCCTTCATTACTCTCGGCTGGCCACACTCTCTCCAAGATCGCCTTTGGTGTTGCCTTACCCGTCATCTTCATTTCTGGATCCATCAACACCACCGTCATTGGGCGTTATATCCACGGTCGAATTTACAAGGACTCTGTTACACGCTTCATCAATACGCCCAAGGGCTGGGCCACATGGCTCGCGGTCATAACCACGATCACTGTCGCTGCTTTCATCATCGCCGAAGTGATCCCCATTTTCAGTGATCTTTTGTCCATCTCGTCGTCTCTGTTCATCTCCGGCTTCACCTTCTATCTGCCGGCCTGGATGTGGTTCAAGCTCCTTCGGAAGGGCAAGTGGTATGCCAAGGAGAACTTGGTTAACTCTATTATGAACGCGTTTTGCTTCCTGATTGGCATTGTTGTCTTGGTCTGCGGGACGTACGCCAGCATTGACGACATCGTAAGTTTCTCACCCGATGACTTTTCTCAACTTTTTTGTCCATTCTTTTTTTCTACGTGCGGGCGCAGATTCTAATATATGATCGTGACAGATTAAATCATTCCAAGCCGGTACGACGAGAGGAGTGTTCTCGTGTGCCCCGATCGGTTAGACAAAAGTGTCGTCCTCCCGTGTGCGACCTATCATAACACAAACACAGTCAACAAAAGGCTGAAGAGTTCAATTCGAGATGAAATACCACGCGTTCATGACTAGCGAAGATGCCAAGTGGATTGGAAGTAAAATCACGTAAATAAAAAGCACGACGTTATGCATCTTGACTACTTCGGATTTTCTTGTAAAAGCTATGGTGTTGGGCTGAAGTGTTGAATTGCTGTTGAACGTACATTGTTTATCCACTTCTGTAGTGATGTGTATCTATTAAAGTGCGTGGAATATGAGTATGGGACAGCCCTAAAGTCGACGGTATGAATTGTGACTCAGACAAGGTGGAAACAGCCAAATGAGTACTCCCTATGGCTTCTATTAGAATAGTCTTGAGGTTCTTTATACTTGACATCACCACGGGGCCTCGAAATCGGAAACACCCCCTGAAAGGAAATTACGGACCGTCCAACGGACCAACATGATATCCATGGCGGTGTTTTGGACGAGACGCCAACATCGGCTTACGCGGTGTGATTCGAGAGCACCGAGCGGAGGGGGGTGCGACGATATGAATTGTGACTCAGACAAGGTGCTTCGGGCCGTGCGGGGTAGGAGATGTCGGAGCTATTCAGATCTATCGCGTAGGATATATCTATCCTCTCGACCTGTGTACTTCGAAATAACTGCGTACTTCTTGCGCGACTAAATACTCCTGTATGTACTTTCCATGCCTATGACCTCAATTATACTGGTAGCCGAAATAAGCGGTGAGCCATTACGCAGCACGCCCTTGCCCGTCCGTAATAGTCAACAAGTGCTGTGAGTGAGGGGTCACTGCTAAAAGCTCGCGAAGACAAATCTCGACACTCGCCTGGCCAGAGGCCCATTCCGCGAAGTATGAAGAGTGTCTGCTTGTGAGCTTCCTCATGACGCATGAGCTCTAGCCTCTGCCTCAAGTTGGAGATAAGTGACCAGAGACAGACGGCAGCAGTCTCAGCAGATAGGTGGGATCGCCCGGATCGGTCGGTGGTCGGCCTCGGCCCCCGGGCCTTCTCTATCAGCGCCTTAGCTACGGCGTGACTTGGCTCGGTCACAACTTTGAAGAGCTCCCGAATATAAGGACGGCGGTGGTAACACTTACTGGAAGGATGGTATTTTTTCCAATGATCCACAAGGTAATAATTCTCTCGAATGAACTCTTTTGTTGCTGCGATGACAATTAGTCAGTGACTGACGGTGGAATACCTATGTGAACGGATCGCAGCAAAATAAGTGGTTCCCATATAAGGACCAGGGCGTCGACCACGTGTAATTAGAATTGAACACGTATGTAGGTATATACGTGAGGCGAGTCGATAAGAGAATGCCAGCCACCAGTGTCCAGATAGTGCGAGACCGTAGAGGGAAGCGAAATGTCGTCGACTAACTAGAGTTTTGATCAGCAAAATGCGAGGGGATAGCGACAGGGAAACGACAGTAAGAAGACGACACCACGCCACTCCTGAGTCCTGGCGGCTGCTGACGGTTGGATCATAACAGAGACTGTTGCAAGAGAACGAGCGATCGCCCTGCACATCCGTCTCAAGTCTCGGAGGTTGCTATTCCGGATTGTCATCCCGAGGAGAAAGAGGTTTGATAAGTGTCGAAAAGCAGCGCGAACTACATACGGATCGAAGTCGCAAGTAGGCGTATATACAGTGAATTGAGGCTGTCAGGGTATATGAGTCCGCGGCGTGCGGCGTGCCATGGGCAACATTCCAAGGCATCACGAAACTCAAGGTCGTGACGTGTCTCAGATTTATAATGGTAAAAAGTACTCCGTATGTAACAGATTACGACGACAATGCTACATATCATGAAAAGCCAGTGATGCGTTGAAGGTATGTGGCATTGCTCCCGTTTTGTTCGACCCTCTTCTGTTGGCAGCTGACTTGAAGTGTGCTATACACTAACACTACCTGGTCTTTTGAAGTACTTCTTAGTGGCTGAGTCAATGGACATGAGAGATGTTATTATGTATTCACTTACATATTCATAGTTCTCATCATTTTCCTTGTGCTCTGCCAAGACGAGAATCGGCGTTCCGCCGCAAGTTTAACTTCCGCGCAGCTCATGTCTTACAGCTGATGATGTGTGAAACAATGCAGCCAAGGCGCCAAAAGGTTTCGGAAGTATGTACGTCGTTGTCGCTGTTATGGGGCATCAACCGCCATGTCTAGACGCCATCGTAAGTTAGGCTGTTGGAATTCCCGGTGGTGACAATCCAAGAGTTGACTTACTTGTACTGTATGCTCATGTTTCTCAATGAACAGTTGGATATTGCCTCGCACCCCGTCACGTTCATCGCGCGGACCAAAGCTGAGAGGGTCATGGTGGTGATGCACGGTACTTGCTCAGATATGTATGTAGATGTCATGTATGACGTCTGGTTCCCAGCTCCTGCATGGGCATCTGCGGTTTCACGTCTCGAACTTAGAATTGGAATACATGTATGTACTCCGTAGATTGTAAAGCTCGTCCGTCGCTTTGGTCTTGGAACTTGGAGCTAGCGCAGCAAGCTGAAACGAGTTCGGTGCCAGACAGCTGGGCAGTTCAAACAAAAGAAAAATGGCTCACTTGAATTGTGGCCTGTCTGGATGGCTTTGAAGTAATCGCGCCGATGCAGTCATTGTTGCCATCAGGTCTGAAGTATGTCGTCGCATCGTACTTTGGAGAAGACACAGGTCAAGAAGAATGTACTTTGCCAATTCGTGAACGTCTTGCGGAAGTCAGCGCAGGTTCCTCAAACGTTGTACTGCAAGCTTCTCTGTTGGTTGGAAGGGCACCCAGCTGGAGCGTGCTTTTACGAAGGGGGCGGGCGAGTGAGAGCGATTGTGGGCGAGTGACTCAGACTCGTCACTCTCGAGTCCATGCAACCTGTCCGGTACATAATAAGCATCAATGCAGGGAGAATGCAAGGTGCATCAGAGCAATCTGCGCTTTTATGACTCCGAAACAAATTACAATCCGTAAATACAAACATCTGGTGCTGGATAACCAGTAGCGCCTACTATCTTTTAGCCTTTGTGCTGTGCATGCATACTGATTGCTACCTGTGAGAGAATTTAGGTTTACGGAGGAAGTTTGTAGCGACGTGTGCAGCGCCCAGACCAGCCTCACGTTGGGCCACCGTATACGGTACATATCCTCCCTATCATCGTGGTCTTTCAGTGCATTGCCATAATTGTAAGAAGCTGGCTCACTCTGTATGCTCGTGCCTTCTCGAATGATAGCCTAATAGGTTGTAGGTAGTAATTTGGTAAGCAGCCGTCTTGATCGCAATGAGTTCTATGATCTATCCCCTGAAAAATGGTTACTGCCTCTCATAATTGGCCAAGCGGCCCGCCCATAACACAACTTAACGTTATAGCCTAAAAAAGTCGCCATTCTCCTGCAGCCCTCGACCGAATGCCTAAATCAGTACATGTACATACTCTGTAGGTGTTAGAATTCGACCGGTCGAGCAGTTGGGCAGTGCTGAGTGGCATAAGACTCCGTGGCCCCCAGTTGTCGAGAATTGTTTGCCCTCCTCCGTTTGATCAATTATCAATAGATTGTTGCTGTGCGATAATCTTCGTAGGTTCAATTTACAACGCCTCATTGTTCTTCATGGCCGCAGAATACTCTGTCTCACCATGGCCTCAGTATTACGTCGCAAGCCTGCTGACCCCAGCAAGAGTCTACTTGATATGATTTTGAGAGATAGAAAATTCACCCGCGCAATTGTCGTGCTTATTTTCAAGGCGACACGTCTGAGGCTGAGTCGCAGTTCACAAAAGCCCGGTAGTGTGGTCCTCATATCGGCCAAAATTTGTATCAAATCGAACTCCTTTACAACGCTAGCAGAAGCCGAGGCAATGATGTATGTTTCAAGATCGACATCGATACCAGTCCCAAGAGTGTATTCAGCTTTCGAATACAAGCAACGTGTGTACATCGTCATGGAGAGAATCTGTGGTCAATCCCTCTCGGTGGACTGGGCACAACGAAGTTCAACGTCAAAGGCCAAGATTCTCGCGCAACTCCGCCTCGTTGCCGAAACATTGCGCAAAATAGAAGTCCCCGAAGACGCCGGTGTGTCGAACATTTGTGGAGGGCCGATATACGATCCACGGCTGCCGGGCCGATCGCACTGGGGTCCGTTTCCTTCCATATCTGCGTTTCATCGACAGCTTCGCAATGGGATTGTGCCCGAAGACATTCGAGATCCGGAGAGTGTCCCGCAGGATTTGAGGGAACTGTTCTTGTTTCATCAGCAGCCCTGGGGGAAAACTGTCTTTACGCATGGAGATTTGAGCAGCCTCAACATCCTGGCAAAAGGCGCCGAGGTTGTGGGAATAGTCGATTGGGAAACAGCAGCATGGATGCCTTGCTACTGGGAATACACTGCAGCGCGAGATGCAAATCCGCAAAATTTATTCTGGCGGGAGGAAGTCGACAAGTTCCTGACTCCTAATCCACAAGCGTGGGAAGCCGAGGCTATCAGGAAAAAGTATTTTGGGGACCTTTAGCCGCTAATTCCATCGCAAGGAATCGTTGTCGTCAAGGCGTCTCCTCAACGTTCTTCAGCAGATTCCATGTTGGAACTTTCGTGCTATCGTATGTTCCCGGCTTGGCTTTTCCGTCGAATCTGTGTTCTGCTCTCTTCCGAGCGACGTACGAAAGTGCCTGGTCTCTGATCGTATCCCAGTCCAGCTCATAGCCTGATCTTTCAAAAATACCATCATCGACATTGTTCCACCGCATCAATGCTAGTAATGCTTCATGAATCCAGTGCACACCATTCCATCCAGGTTTTTTCTCGGCCCTGAGTGGTACAGTCCTCAGAACTGCGGCAAGCTTGCCCCTTCTCTTGACTTTTCCTATCAGGATTCGGACCATGATCATAGCTGAAGGGGCCATACTGATTCCTCGCTCTTCGTAATCCCAAAATGACCGAAACTCCCCACACGAAACCTCCACAACCTCTTTGGCACGGTGTCGTACCCCTTGAGCATTATTGCCCTCCGATTTCGGGCCGACTATGAAGGCCCAGTTGTAACTACATGTGTATGTGTGAGAAAGTCAGTCCTGCGGGCAGCGAAGGGCAAAGGTTGACGCACTCATCTTCTCCGCCTGGCATAGTGCCGCGGGCACCACGTGCATACAGCGCAATGTACAGACGGTCGTTGGAAAGCATAGTTGGGAAAGGGGAGGGGAGGGTAAAGTACATATAACCTTCAGAGTGAGAGGATTAAACATTGAGAATCAAGAATAGGGAGATAAGTGTGGCTGTCGACATACAACATATATACATGCATATGTACTCAACGGCGAACTCAATGCCACGTGACGGTGGGTGCGGGAGATGAGATGAGACCAGCGACTCGAACGGTGTCAAATTCGTCCATTCTCGGCTTTCCGTCAGACAGCCCCATCTGCACGACCACCCCTTTTGCATTCCGCAAGTCTTCTTCAACTTTAAAGTCCTCACATGTTCTTACAGAAATTGAAACCTGAAACAGCGCCAGGATAGCGATTTTGAATATTGACAGCAGCTCATATGACGTTGATCATTTGGGGCCACCTCTCGATAAAGGCCGTTGTTCGCGTCCTGTTTCAAGCGCCAAGTTCCAACAAGGCAGATGTCATTCGTTGAGGAAGGGGTGTGAATGCTGCAGATATCAGGTAGCATCGCGGATTCGTGCTGCTTCAACAATGCCTGCAGTAGGCCATTGCACCAGAGTCCCCCATCGGGCGCTTGTTCTGACTTCTGCTTGGTGGCCTGAGGGTTAGTATGTAATAATACGGACGCCCTCATTTTGTAATTTTGTGTGAAAACAGGAGGCGCAGCGGCTGTCTGTGTCCGTTAGCCGCCTCCAATTTAGGCGATCTCGGCGATAAGGGGATCTGGGGAAATGGGAGCCTAAACCTAATGTCCAATAAGAACTCCCGGATGAGCCCGTGCTAGCATGCACTGCTTACCTCCTTTGTTCTACGTTCAAATCGTACTGCGTAGATTACGGATAAAATAGCCATTTCTAGCCGGACGGCCGAACATCGTGCACTGTCCCCAGGGCCCACTGCCGAGCTCATGCAAAAGCGTTCCATCCGATTTCGGGTTGTCTGTTCAATGATCAATCCCCCCTGAGCGTAATCCAGGCTAGTCCGCGACTCCGCAAAAGAAGTGCGCCCAACAGGTCTTCGACTTCTTTATGTACAGTGTGCACTGTGAAGCGTGCTCAGGGCGGAACCGCAGGTAAGTGTTGCGTCTTCTTCCACATTGGACGGCGGACGTCCGGTCGCTACCTAGGCTCTGACATAGGTAAGTTCAAACTTCAAGCAATGTTGATATTTTGTGCGATAAGTCCACAGACAGAACAAGACCGACAGAAAGCATCAGGACTTAGAAGTCATACATCAGCCGCCAACGAATGAATCGGACCTCGTCTAGCTGTGGCCAAAAGAAGAGCTAGTAGTACTACACTTGCGCTTTTCTACGAACCACAATGTCATTGACCAATGATCAGACCAAAGATTGTAGCGCCATCATCCATGGTCCATGAAGACTTCGGCGAGGTGAAATGACTCAAATGAGTGCAGAAGAAGGCCTCCAAATGGCACCAATTTATTCTCGGATCAAAATCGGAATTCTACAAAAGGTCGGCTTGTACGCGTTCGATCAGAGAGTGACGTTCTTAGCTAAAGCTTGAGGCCGAGCGTCCATGGACCATGGGCTGTCAAGACTCAAGAGGCTCGCAACTTACCACGTTCCAGGACGCCCACTGGGCCACTTTTGCCTCAGTTTTACTTATTGGAAGCGACTTCATGGTAATTTTTTATCAAGCACGAAATGATTTCAGAAACTACAACCCGATCTCACTGTCTCACATGAAAGTGCGTCGCCGCGTTGGGAGCCGTTCGTCGATAATTTGATCGGGCTTCATCCACGGTTGTGCTTTGACGCGATGATCTCTTTGCAGCTTGCGACCTGAAACTGTGCATATAAATTTTTGATTTATGCCAGACAATATTCTTCTAGATCACGACGCCTGACGGTCATGTCTATTAACTATTTGACGTACTTTATTCTGTCAGTTATCTACGGCATTCCACACTGCACAATGTACATGACGAATTACAATGCATAATATCAGGAGCTTCCTCGGAACCGGTATCCTACGCGAGAGATCTCAATTCCGTGGCAACAACTTGGATCGCCTGACTTACTGCACCAGAGTTATTCAATTCTGGTCGGGAACCGCACTATGTAGTGCTTACATGAGCACATCGAGACATCGCCAACTGGTGGGAGAAGTCATGCTTTCATCCAGACTTCCAGCTCAATTAAGTTGACCTTTTGCCTCTAAACACAACTTTTTCACGAAAGCTAAAGAAGAGTTCCTCGAGGCCGAAAGAATAATCAATCGATATGGTGAAGGCTAGCGTGGGCGTCGTACGCTCGAACCGGATGCTATGAAGGGTACAGAAAGCTTCTAAGGGCCAAACGAGACGAGTCCCGAGGGTCAAATCGTCGATCGATTCTGTTTCTAGTAGCGGAGTAGTAAGCCTGGCTGCATCCGGTATTGTGTGCCATCATCCATGTAGAGGAGATCCAGATTATTTCTGAAGAAGATACGCAGAACCCTATTGTAAGACGCAGCACGCTTTCCTATTCTTCATCACTCTGAAGCGGAATACCTATGGATCCATCGACTTTGCATACTGTGGGGGCTAACGAGCTGGTGCCCAGATGACATCTCAGGAGATGGCCTTCCAGTCGGCGAAGCATTAAGAACTTTACTTAGAAGATGTGCTCAAAGAAACCCAGTCCAGAAACTCCATGTCCGCCTCTGAGCAAGCCGCATTTCCAATCATGCATCAACTGCATATTGCGGCACGGACCGCTACATCATGGCGTCATTATCGTGACAGCAAGGAAGATGTTCGCGATGACGATGTTACCGTATCGTGGAAGAACTTCAAAAGAAGGGAAGACCGAGTTTGGTTGATGCTGCACCAATGGCCTTATTCGTCTTGAGATTACACATGATGATATGAGTGATCATATGACCTCATAGTCTCACAATCTCACAATCTTGTCGCTAACCATAGAAGCTGATGACATAATGGCATAAGGCGATCCGGTGTTACTTATGCAAACTCCAATGGGCATGGAATTTAAGACGAATTGCATCGTGTCGAGAGTGACACGCGCCTGTGTGTATAGGAGAAGTCAGAGTCCAGACGCAGTACATATTTCATCCGGCGATGACCACCCGCTTTTAGTGCAACACTTGGAACTCTCTTTAGCGGGTTTAGCAGCCGTTTCACGGTGCCGCTTTGCCGAGTGGGCGTCCCACTTCTTAGATGCTGGAGGGCCCTGGAGCCTGGGGTGCCATGTTACTGTACGTTGAACAGTTGTAACTTGTACCAACGAGGCCGTGGAAAACCCTTTTGAAGTTTCGGAGTCGGCAGATCTACATTTGATCTTGAGTAACAGCTGCATGTATGTTATGTTACTTGACGCAAAACAGTAAAATTTTGATAAAATTGCTACGACTGAACACTGACTGCATGGAGATGAAGAAGCATGGGCGAGACTGTCGCCAGCCAGCCCCTTGGCGCGCGAATTCCCTCTTTTTTGAATTGCGCACTCTACTTGTACGCTAATCGGCTTGAGATTCCTCCTGGCTCGTGGCCCACTATTCGAGCTTTCTTTCCGCGTCTTATCTACTAATTTTTAGTTACCTAGATACATAGCACTCAGATGGATCATCTTCGAGTCGGAGAAACGCTAGCGGAAAGCCATCAAAATAGAGTGAATAAACGAATGTTTTGTAACTACATACCTCATACGTACCTGGATGTGGTATACTGCATACATATCTGATCTATTATTGTGGCAAGATGACCAAAACATCCAATTCCCCACTCTGTCCGCTTTGGGGCAGAAGGTTAGGTCCCTCTTATAGGACTCTAGGAGGTGTAGCTGATGGAAATGAACGATGCGACGATGGCTGGCCACATATAAAATACCAGGGCCCCAAGTATTCCCTCACGGCGACTTTTCCATCTCAAGTTTTTAGGGTACCTTCTGCCCCGTCTTTCGCTCCGTCTTCCGCTCCGTCTTTTCATGTAGTCACAGTCTGGCCCAAGTGTCCCAGCCCATTCGATGCCTGGAAATAACAGTATCACCCTCGCCCACGTAGCACCGCCTGTTCTTACAACAGATGATACAAAGGTCGAGACGTCCGACGACGTTACATCCAACATCAAAGCGCCGCAATCTGCAGTCATGGAATCATCCCGTCGCGCGGCGGTCGAGCGGAGGTTGAAGCGTAAGCTCGATGCCCGATGTAGCCTGTTTGTGTTCATCTATATCATGAACTATCTCGATCGAAACAACATTGCCGCAGCACGTCTCAAGGGTCTACAGGCGGAGCTCAATATGGACTACTCGCAGTACGCGACTTGTCTCAGCGTTTTGTACGTGGGGTACATCCTCATGCAGGTGCCCTCCAACATGATCATCAACAAGATCCAGCGTCCATCGCTATACATTGGTTGCGCCATGCTCATATGGGGCCTCGTGTCAACGCTTTCGGGCAGTGTCTCCAGTTTCTCGGGCATGGTAGTCAACCGTTTCTTCTTAGGATTTGTCGAGGCGGCTTTTTTGCCGGGTGCGCTGCTCATTCTCTCCAAGTGGTACACACGACGAGAGCTTACCATGCGTAACGCTATTCTGTTTTGTGGTAACATCATCTCGAATGCCTTTTCTGCACTCGTTGGCGCGGGGGTGCTATCTAACATGGACGGCGTGCTGGGACACTCTGCCTGGAGATGGCTGTTCTGGATCGAAGGTTCCGCGACCATGGCCTTGGCCATTAGTGCCGCCTTTATTCTGCCGGATTTACCGCACAATGCGCGAGGCTTCACCGAAGAGGAGCGAATGATTGCTCAGCTGCGTCTTGTTGAGGATGTCGGCGAGGCGGACACAGATTCGGCAGACGATGGTGCCTTCGCTGGCTTGATAATGGCCTTGACTGATGCAAACATCTACATCATGATGTTGACGTTGACTGCCTATGTGGTGGGATTGTCTTTTAACGCTTTCTTTGTAGGGACGCCCAAGCCAGCCCTTTCTTTGTCCTTCTATATCATTAGCTCTCCTTTCTCCACACGGAGCTAACTACTGTTGATGACATAGCCGACTCTTACTAAGACTCTGGGATTTGGCTACGTACCTACGCTTCTTATGAGCTCGCCGCCCTGGGTGTTCTCATGCCTCGTGTCACTTCTGAATGCTTGGCACGCGGATCGAACACAAGAAAAGGTAGATCCGGCAAAGATTTCCACAGCTCTCTCAGCTCTCGTGATTCTCGTATGCAACACACCACACTTGAAAAGCTGAAGCTGACAAATACTGTGGACAGTTCTGGCATATTGTCTGCCCAATTATCATGGGAGTTGTTGGCTTCGTCATCAACATGTCCACGCTTAATGTCGCTGCCCGTTACGTCGCCCTCTTTCTCCAAGCGGGATCTTACGCCGGCCTGATTGTATTCTACTCCTGGATCAGCTCCTCCTTTCCTCGCCCGCCAGCAAAGCGGGCAGTGGCAATAGCGCTGATCAACGCGTTTTGTCAGCTTGGAAACATCGCGGGCTCTTACGTTTGGGATCTAACCGACAATGGGTATCGAAAGAGCTACGGCGTTGTGCTCGCGATGTTTGGAGTCACCATACTAGGCTGCTGGGTCTTCAGGCTGAGGCTGCAGACCTTGAACAGAAAGTTGGAGGAGAGGGAAAGCTCACGGACCATGAATGATGAACCGGGCCAGACAGGTAATTCTGGCCTCGTTGTGCACGACTATGAGACGTTGCGCATGCGCAAGGGCTTTAGATATCTGATCTGAGAATCGGCTCTATGATGAGAACGTGGCTCTCAGTTTGCTCTGCAATTTCGTATTCCAATAAACGGCTTTGGGTACTCAGCGAACCAGCCACATTCCAGATCACTTAAGCACAGACACAGACTGTGACGAGCTGAAGACCCGTAACTGAAAAGGCATGTGATCCGAAGAGAGAACCCATCGCCCCAGCAACAGCTTGAATCTTGTCGGGATGTACGACAAAGTGCCCGGCCCAGGCCGGGCACTTGCTAGCTGACAATTGATCACGAAACGTTTCAGAACACAGAGCTTCCCTTGAACGAAGAGCCGGCTACTGTACGAAGTCCGACCTCTACTTCACTTACGACTTCAAGCTCATCCGTCGAAACGTCTTCGAGCCCACTTTCTTCTTGGGATCGAAGTTCCAGCCCCTCTGAGCCTCAATTCCAGGACCTCAAAGAGGGTTCAGTTGAGAGGGCTGCACGAGTACTCACGTGCAACCATTTCAAAACTGTTGCGATGCTTGATGTCTGTGATCTCGAAACACCTCACCGGGCAGGTCACGATACAAGCCCGGATTGGAACTTTTTTTGGACGTGCCAGTGTGTTGAATTGGGGCGTTGCACAGATTTGCGTTGCGAGGTACTCTCGAATTGTGTTTGTAGGAACATGAGCCGTGTATGTCTCTCGGAGCTCTTCAAGGTAGCAAAAGCTGTTGATTGATCTGTGTTGGTACTAAATTTCGGTAACTTGGGTGCCTCGCCCACCTGATGAGACGTCCCAGTTTTGTTAGCGAGCCAAGCGTTCTTTGATCCCATGTGAAGCCGCAACTCAAACCACTCGTATGATACACCACTGGTATCCTCGATCATTGCTATGAACCATGACGCATTCGCGGCCTAGCAAATAGCTCAGGCGGCCACTCAATCATTACGCAGCCGGGATGGATTAATCACTTTCATCGGCCTCGCTGTGCGTGGTAAGATCCTGCGATGATAAGCCATCGACCCTCGTAGCCTTCACAGATGAGAATGGCCGTGATGCCCCCCTCTGCCTCTTCCCCCGCCTTGTGTGGTGTTCTTCTGTTTTTTTTTTCTTAAGACACGCATTGTCTCTGCCTTTTCAAGCACAAACTTTGAGTCGGCGACGTTGGTTTGGCTTCGAAAATCGGCTGCGGCGGCGCGTCGGCTCAGGGCTGCATCTTTGACTCGCAAGGCTCGAAGTCGGCTGGCTCTGCGCCGGAAGCACGGGCTGCAGCGAGCTTGGCAGCGAGGGGTCTGCGACAGAGGGAATACCGTCTTATCGTCATGGCTCTTTGGACGGAACGGTTGAGGCACGTCGGTATCGCTTTCAAGAGTCGGCTGCGGCGCTAGAGCCTGTGTGACTGACAGCAAGTCAATGACGGTTTCGGGAAGCGGCATTTCTGTTGGATGAGTTTCGATTCTCGAGATCGACCACGGAAAAAGCGGATGAGTGGCAGATCGTAGTCATTGAAGTCAGTATCAAGGACGTATTCAGCTATCAGCGCTGTAGGCGTTTTTGTAGATCAAGGGTCCATCATGATGTGCGACGTTAATCAAGGGAGGAGGTATGTACATACGTAGATGAATTCGGTGAAAGATGGTGAAGGCAGCGCGACTCCAGGAGTCCAGGGGTAGGGACACCGAAAATTGTGGAGCATGTTTGGCAAAACAGTTCGCCGAGTAATCCTCGTACAGTGCCCCGAGTACATAATGCTCCAGGGAAATACCTTCATTCACAAACCAACCCATCATCTTTGAGCAGCCTTGGAGACGCCAGAACGCCCTTTAAAACCATTCAAAAACATTTGACGCCACGCACTAGGAATCGCGTGTGGTCAGCCTTTACCGCAGGCAAATCAGCCACACAGATCGCTCAAGACGAGAGAATTCTCCCAAGCCTCGTATATGGTATTAAAAAACGCTTCACAAAACAAGACTGGAATATTTCACAGAAAGGGCGAGGACGTCCGAAAAAGCTATCGAAACATGATATGCGACGTATTCAGGCATAAATGAACCAAAAAACATTCAGTACGACCAGGGAGCTTATGGAAACATGCGCTCCTCATGTTTCTACGGACACAATTGCACGACACCTCAAGCAAGAGGGAGTCATGCATCGCAAAGCCGCACAGCGCCCATTTTTGACTGAAGAACATGACCAACGAAGACTCCAATTTGCGCTCAAGTATCGTGACAAGCCGCTTGCGTGGTTTCGTCGCGTACTATGGACAGATGAATGCGCTGTTGCGCGCGGCGACGGACAGGTCCAGGCGTGGGTTTGGCGCTCTGCGGGTCAGAACTGCACCTTGAACTTGTATTTACGATAACTCTGATTCTGACCAAGTAATTGTACTCATTTTAGGCTCAAAAGCAATCGAGCTCGATTTCGTACAAGCCAGATTCAAAAAAACTCGACATAGTCTTATGTTTTGGGGTGGAATTTGCTACGACACTCAGGGTCCTCTCGTTGTCCTGCCGGGGGACCCCGACTCAAACAAAGGCGGCGTCACGAGCGCGGTATACCATGATCACCATGAAGAATACCTTCCAACTATGCTCGATAGTGACACTATCTTCATGCATGTCAATGCGCCGATTCACACCGCCAAAATCGTGAAAGATTGCCTCGAGAAGCTAGGGGTGACACCGTGACTCCTCTGGACTGGCCGCCATACAGCCCCGACCTGAATCCCATTGAGAACCTATGCGCATGCTTGAAACAGCGAATTTTTAAACGGGATCCGAATTTGGTCCATATCAAGAAGTCCCAGGCCGCATTAGAGCAACTCGAAAAAATTGTGAAAAGTGTTTGGGATGAACTCGAAAAGGAGCTTGTAAATGACCTTGTCGACAGCGTGCCTGACCGTCTTCAGGCTGTGATAGATTCCAAGGGATGGTACACGAAGTATTGAGGCAATCAATTGATTAAGCCTTCATGATTCTATAGACTCTGCTCAATTACATATTTTTGACATTTTAAATGGCCAGATGGCGAAAAAGTGAAATAAATAGGTGTGGTGATTCATTATGGGTCCAATGTGGTGTTGGGCGTTATTCTTTACTTGCGTCTTTTACGCCTTGATAGGGCAGCGCCCGTGTCGGCTGCTGACGTACAATTAGACAGGTAGGACGACGATGTTGGATGGAAAGCTGATTGACTCGAACACAAGGGAATTATCAATAGCAGCTCGAGAATCATGAACTTGAACAGCACGGTAGCCTGCATTTGATGCTTCTATCTCTGAAATCAGCCAGAGATGTGGGTAGATACGACCATCGCATCGATGCTGGGGTCGGCCAATCGTGCATTCAACGTTGACGTTGTGCAATGTGCCGGACGGTGGACCAGCGTAAACATCACCTATGAGATGATGAGACGCTGTTGCGAAATCGTCGGAGAAAAACATCGGCCAGAACTGAAATCGGTCAGAACTAAGTAGGTGAACACTCGACAAGCCTTTCACGCGTTGTCCCGCCCTGGAATCTGACTAGACTATGTATGTAACAACTTCCAAGATGATTTGGCGGTGACGATCCGATTTAACGAGTTAGCACAGCTCTGATGTACTCGTGGGTAAAACGTTTGAAAAAAGTTAGGTATAGTGGGTTACTTTTTTCAAACGTTTTACCCACGAGTAGTCGGGGACTTTCATCTCTCTAGCGAAAATTAGTTCGTCCCTCTGCACGGAGTATGTGCTCTTTTGCGGGCTGGCCAACAGTTCAGCTTCTAGCATGCGCGACTTCCAAAAAACTTGACTCTCGTATGGAAACTTCAAACACTGCGAACCCTTGATAAATTGTCACTTGGAAAGAGAAAAGACCAGGACCAGCGCAGGGGGCGGCAACATCAGGCAACCTACACAGCACGATAGAAGACATGAACGTACCTATACTCCGGAGTTTGTAGGTACATACAGTGGCCCCGCACAAATAACACAAAACTTCCTCCACTTTTCGACGCGACGCGTCAATTTACCTTCATTCACAAACCAACCCATCATCGTTGAGCAGCCATGGAGACG
>SRQH01000195.1:0-42771 GCA_018360345.1 Claviceps sp. LM84 group G4 | reverse complement strand
CTCAAGTGGGGTCGAAGTGTGTCTCGAAGATGATTGGCCAGCGAGAGGGTCAGGTGCTCGAGACAGTCAGGTCCGGGACAGGGCTAAGGGTCAGATTCTCTTCATGCCCGATGTATTCCCGCCCACGACAAGTACAGAGCATTGGCCCGCGTCGAATGCTTGAGAATCATCAGTTGCGGCGGATGACCTCAGCTTCACAACTACAATTCCTTGTGGCCTGGCAACTCTCGAGTCTCACGGCGGCTGTGCGCTTGCGATACAGAAGACTCTTGAGAACTATAGAATACAGGCATACTAAGGAGACTCATCAATAGCATCTTTTGGGTGCTGATGTTCTTCCGACATACCTCAATTCAACCTTCTCGCGAGGGTCGCCCCTCAACACAGTTTAAAACAGCAGGCATGCGGGCCCGCTCGTGAGTCGTCACGGAAGCATTCCCGGTTGTTTTTGAAGGAAATCGGTCATGGAAATAATCCAACCCTCGAAGTCCTTCCTTTTCCCCTCGAAGCTTCGGCCTGGAACTGTGTCTCTCGCGCCTTGGGGTCGGGAAGTGAGTTCTCGTAGTCTTGAACCACGCCGTAGGTGACTCTGTCTACGCTATGTAGCAAGAAGAGAATCCCGGCTGAAGCCCCAAAACCTCGTCTTGATTACATTAATGAGGGGAGGGCTTCAATTACGTTCTCGAGATTCCGGAGTGGTACAAAAGAAACAAGCCGTTTCTTGCTGAGCAGTCATGTACGTAAGACGACCCCTTTGCCGCAACAGCGTACCAGTCCGGGGCAGTCCGGAGTCGCGAGAACGTAACTGAAACCTTGTACTTTGTTGCGCCTCGCGCATTGCGAATCAAGACGAGTTGCTGAGGCTACGGCAGTACCAACCTTCTTGTTAACGTAGACAGAGCCACAGACCCTGACAGATTTACCGATGGGTCATTTGACGGGGCGTCGCGTCTTGTCGGCCTGCGCCTCATACAGCTTCTGGACTTTCAAGGCATTATGTATTGTGGACAATAGCTTGAACGTCCTTGAGTTGCTTGACCATTTTCGTGGCACGTTCAGGTGCCATGGCATCGAGCACTACGATACCTGGGATGAAGTTTACTCCCAACCATCTGCATGTTCCGGCGCTGCAGAATATTGGCCGAAGCTACGACGTAATTGAGTGGCCTACCTAATCTATCTGAAAACATACTCTGCCCTTCGGGCTTCCAAACTTTCAGGCAGTTGTGGGGAATGCACTTGTCATATGTTTCGTACACAGTAGTTAATGATGAAATATATTGATACCTATGCCTATTCCTAATGCTATCTCCACTAGGTTGAGCTGTCGTGATCGACTATACCTGAACGCCTGAGGTTATGACAGGAACATTTCCCTTAAAAAGCCAGTCATAACCCTTATCCCCCGAACGCCGTACAGAAAAAAACGACTGGCCAGTTTAGGCTTGTTGGTCGCTAAGGATGTCGGAATCGCCAGCGTCAAGGATGGCCATGGTGGAGCAGCGGAAAAGCTTGCCACACGCAGTGCCCAGCTCAATCTATGAGAACATTTGCGTAAGCACAAGTGAACCCTCCAAAGTCTGGATCAGACTTCTTCTCTGGGCAGATCGCGTTGGTAGTCTCTCTCGGAAAAGAAAGAAGACCAACCCAAACGGAGATGTCACATTACGAGGAAAGCACGAGGATGCCTTTGTCTCAAATGTTCCGACGCAGGTCAGTATGTGAACTTACGTTGTTCCCCGAGAAGTGATGGATGGGGGCCTTCGACAACATGCTGTAGTATTCGAGCTCTGACTTTCGCAGAGGTGGCGTGTTGCCGGCAATAATGATCAACTTGGCCTTGCCAGACCGCAACGACTTCAAAGTCGATCTGTATCCGAGTGTGACTGAAATGCATATTAGCGTGCTAATTTCAAGTAACAACGTTGAATTTAGCGAGGCATCAAGTGCTCATTGGCCGTTTTGAAAGGCCAAACCGCACTGGTCGCCCAAGCAATTTCAAGAACAGAGACCGAGATTGTTTTCGTACCCTTGCCTGACTTCATGACGAGTGCCAGCTTTGAGTTAATGCTGTTTGCCTCCTTCTTGCTCTTTTTTTGCGGAGCCATAATGAATTTTTTGACCTTTGGCGACTGGGTGACTGGGTGACTGGGCGATTTGGCAAGTTCTTGAGATCGAAAATTTGGTGTTGTTGAGAAGTCGTGGACTCGTAGCGAATGTCCGCGGGGCAGGCTCCGCCCTATATATGTACATATACTTCCAAACCTGCCACACTTTAGCCCTAAGCCGCCGAAATTTAGGCGAAAGGCGCCCAATTCTAGACGCAGTACTCCGTAGATACCTACCCTTAGGTATGTATGTACCTACTCAATCAGCGCTGTCACATGATGATACATCAGACTTGCACCAAGTCAATTCTATGTACATGTAACATACAATACCGTAGTTCCTCCCGTGGGAGGAGCTCGGAGGGCCTTCTGAACGGCTTTCTCGATCGATTTCTCGAGGTTTTCGGTCGTGACGGTGTTGTTCTGCGCGCTGCGCTGCGGGTTCGCCACGAGCCCAACAAAAACTCGCCCGCAACGCGACACCGCCGCGGAACCGACCGAAAAATCGAATTAAAACCAAGGAAGACAATTGCAGCACCCGGAAACCCCCTCCCGCGATGGCGCATGCTGCCCAGAAGGCTGGGGCGACGGGCGACGCCATCCCAATGGACATCGACTCCGGGACGCGTGGCCTCGCCCAGAGCTGCCATCACCCCCTCTCGGGGCTTGGCAGTATAAACGTCGAAGCGGTCGCCACGGAGGCGATCACGGTACGGGAACGAGTGCCGAAACCGCTCATCGCCGAATACGAAAAATTGGCTCGCTTGGTCGCACCCTCAGCCCTGGAGGGCGTGTGGGAGGTGTGCCTGAGCATCTTCAACATTGGCGCCACCAACCCGCAGCGCAGCGCGCAGAACAACATCGTCAAGACCGAAAACCTCGAGAAATCGATCGAGAAAGCCGTTCAGAAGGCCCTCCGAGCTCCTCCCACGGGAGGAACTACATGGGCGTCCATCGCCGCGAAAGGCGGCCCCAGCCCCTCCCCCCCCAATCGCAGCCCCCCCGCGACTGCATAGGGAAATGCTGATAAAGGGCACCAGCATCAGCAGCACCGTCTCAGGACGAAGCCCTGTCGAGATTGTCAAAGCCGTGAACGCAGCGCTCAAATCCGAGGTGGCTGTAGCCGCACGCCGCCTCCCAAGCGGCGACACGGTCATCACATTCCGTGATTCGTCGTCCCGCCCGAAGACCGAAGATTGGGTTCAAACCGCGTTCGGAACCGATGCAACAGTAAACCGCCGGGTTTTCAGCATCGTCGTCAAGGCCTTCCCCGTCCGCCTGTCCGAGCACCAAGACCGAGAGGACATCCGGAAGAGGCTGGCGGCCGCGAGCGGCCCCGGCATCGTTCGAGCTACAGCCCGACAACTGTAAAGTATGCGTCGATCAAGGTTGACCGCGCGGTTTCAACATCATTGGCAACAAAGTCAATGTAATTACCATGAACAGACAGGACTCAGGACTCAGGACTCAGGACTCAGGACTCAGGACTCAGGACTCAGGACCCAGGGCTCAGGCCTTTTTCTTACGTTCCCATCGGAGCGCGAGACACTACATACATACTACATACCTGTACTGTCCTTCCCATGTTGATTCCTAGCGAAGCAGCAGCCACAGCGGGACGGGGGCGGCCGTCAAACTTTTCGCAATAATAGAAAGCATTGCCGTGAATGTAATGCTCGTTTCAGGGCTCAGTATTCAACATGTCCGCCCGAGTTCGGGTCTCCTTCGGCGTCGTTTCCACTCGGAGAACCTCTAATGCAATTTGCATTCAAAAATAACAGTTCGATGATCTATCTGCGCTACAGGTCAGGTATGTACATCAGGCAGCGCGAATATAAACTCCTATCCCAGGTCCCATTCGCAAAGTGCAGTTCAATCATCTATCTGCGCTACAGGTCAGGCACATCGAACAGCGCAGGCACACCACTCCAATTCCCCCGAGACCTCTCTTCCCAGTACCCGTCCTTGCCAGTCTTAATCTTCCAAACCTCCTCTCCCTCAGGACTATCCTCTGCTTTGACAAACCACCGCGGCCTATGTACCTCTCCACGATCTTCTTGCTCGCGACGCCGACTCCGTTGTGCCTCTTCAAGGTTGTGCTTCCACTTCTCCGCCGCATCTAAATCTCCCTGCTCCGCAAAACGCTGGTCCGGTCGTAGTCGACAGTCCGTTGGAGCCATTTTGCCCTTTTCAATGTCGGTGATTTCGTTGAGGGTAGCCGCGAACATGGTCATTCCATACGTCTGGGTCGCATTGTCAACCAGTTGGCCAACCTGCCAGATTTCCTCACTGGCTGCCTTGCCAGGCCCGACGGTCTTGAGGCCTCCGGTCCATGTGCCCGTCAGACCACTGCCCGTGTCGCTTCCATCTGGACTGAATGTGGTGACGTATACGTCCTCGGCACGCCCGCCAAACATTCCTTTGCTCTTAAAGTCGACGCATGCTTTGTGGCCGGTGCTGTCGTTGTTCACATGCATGGAACCGACGGGCTCAACGTACTTTTCTCCCATCACGACGTTGCGCAAAAACATGGTGGCGATGTTCCAAGAGTATAGCTCGTCGCTGCCGTCTGTCAGCCGCAGAACCACCCGGACACGGCCGTCTGTGGTGATTTCGGCGCTCTTGCCCCAGAACTTCTGGCCTGGTGCCGGAGATTGGGAGAACGACCAGGCCGCTGAGTCCGCTTGCATGGCTAAGCGCACGGGACGATGTTGCACTTTCTCGACAAGGAGGCGGAAACCCCCGGGCACGTCCTTGCTCGTTCGGACCAACTCAAAGGTTTCACCCAGAAGTGGGTTGAATGGCTTCCGGATAGCTCGCTCTTTGGCTCGACCTCCGCTAAACTGAGAGACGGCGAATGCGCTGACAAACAGGAGGCGCTCGGTCGCGCTCTTCTGTCTAGAGGCCTTGTCCAGTAGCTGGACGTACTCGAGTGGCTCAGCCACTTTCTGCAATAGTGATATAGGCTCGTTGGCGGAGACAGGCATGCTAATAGTGCTGAGATCTTTTCCGACATTTTTTCGGACAAAGGCAATCAGACTAGGGGGCAGGACAGTTGACGGCGGGATCCCTGTTCGCCGTTGTACCGTCTGATCGAGGGGCAGAGGCGCGAGAGTCTTTGGTCTAATGGGATATATGTCGCCTGCGCCATCGATTCCGACGCCGTCCTCGTCCTCCATGGAAGAGACGGAGGAGCTTTCGTGTATAGATTCGTCTTCGACATCAGTCTCGGCAGATCCGTCCTCGCTGCCGTTGATTTTGACGACTCCCGACTTGACGTCTTCAGCATCGAAGAATTCGTCTGTGGATGTCGTTTCGATACTCATGCGCGAGTTGACTGCGGCGGCAGGTGAGTGTGGAAGTCGTCTTCTCTTGCTGTTGGCGATCAAGGAGGTGAACTCGGAGACAACGGAATCCAAATCAGATAGCAGAGCCTCGCAATGATCGTGTACAGACATTTCCTCCTCAGTCACCCCTCGAGATCGTCTTTTAGAAGATAACTGGCAGCCTGCACCTGCTACCGCGCCGGTTGTCGCCACTGCAGCACTTCCAGACGATGACACGGCCGTGGCAGCAGAATTAGTCCGCTGAAGGGCAGACGGGCCGAGCACGGGTGCGCTAGGTTTTCGCTTCCAAAACGACTTCTTTTCCGTCATGCTCGGGAAGTAGCCCTCTTTTGAATCCTCCCCAACAACTGTAGACTCAGGAGAGAGTAGTTGCGCGTTTTGTGTGGACGACGGCTTCGGCACCTGAGCCACTTCCTTGGTCAACCGTCGCAGTGCATCTCGAGTCCCAACAACACGGCTCACAAGTGTTTCGACTTGCTGCCACTCAACATCTTCGGTATGGCCAGATCCATATGTCTGACGCAGACCTCCTGCACTTAGCTTGAGCACCGGTTTGGAGGGTTTGCTCGACATTCCTGGACCTTGAGCAATGCGACTGGCCCGCTCGAGAGAGCGTGCCCACTCCTGGAACTCCTTGTCGTTTGGTGCTCTCAAATGCCACACCTCGGCACCCGAATCAATGCTGATTTCTCGTCTTCGCTCATCGGCTGCGATCGCCGCAAGGCTGAGAGGAATCGCCCCGCGAAGTGCGGACGAGTTTCGATTGTAATAGTATGATAAGGTGCATGTACAAAAGTCGAGGGAGAAGAAACGACGAGCATACCCTTGTCCCTTTTTCCGGCGTCTTTTTGAGAGCGTTCCAACGTGATAGTTTGTGGGAGCGGCAGTCATGTCGCTTATTCCGCCTGAAGATGCCGCTCTCGCGCGACCAGCGCTGGGTAAACTATCGACTGATGCGGACGGGCCATGCTCGTTGTTTGGGGTAGCATGTTTTCCTAGGCTGGATTGGCTGGCTTGCGCGTTGGGTAATTGCAGATTAGGTAGGTTTGCAACGGTCTGTGGAGGCGCGCCGGTCGGATATGTGAGCACAACGAACGTCGCAGTCTTAGACGTTTGCTTTGAGAAGGTGTTGTCGAACACTAGGCCGTACATGCCGCCATCACCTGTATGAACGTCGTGTGTGCCCCTGGACACCTTGTCCGCCTCGCATTTGCCGTGCCACGAAATAGGTATAAAGCCTTTGGCAGTTAAAAGATCTTGCGCGGTCGCTTCTTTCTTCGGGAACCTGCTGCCTTTGCCATCCGCGAGGGCAGCGACGTGAGCACTGCCGTCAAGTTCGTCGCCATTCGTAGAGAAAGTCGTCGTTGCACCAGTGCCAGGATGCTTCACAATACCAAAGTTGCTGCAAAAATGAACCTAGTCAGCCAAATTGTGCGGCACTATGAACGTAAAGTAAAGGTCACCCACATGGACTTCTTGTTTGGCTGCACACTCCAAGAGAGGGTATTATCTTCCTCGACCCTCACCCAGCGAACGATGTACGACTGTGAAGAGACCCGAATGAGTACATGAAGCTACCTGGAAGACGGGTCGGGTCATATGACTCCGAATTGAAAAAGAAATTATGGTGCCAATGCCTCATACCTTGCTGTGAACCTCGAGCTTCTCGATGCCAGCCATACTATCAATTGTTGCACGGTGCTGCCCTTTGGTCCTACTCGGTGTACTCGGTCCCTCGGGAGATAGATACGGGGGTGATTATTCTGGGCCGGAGAGAATGGTGCCTTGTACGAAACACTCCTTGAAGCAATGTGACATGGCTTTATTTCGCGTGGTGCAAAAGGGAGTCGGCGCCTGGTCGCTTTCAGTCGCTCGCGGGGAAAGTCTTGGGGGCTTGAGGAAAAAGGAAATCAAAGGGGACCAAGCGCCTGGTTATCGCCGAGGACATCTATCGCAGATGTGCGAGCAAGGAGTACGGAGTATGTAGTAGGTAGGTAGGTATGTATGTACGAGTAGTTACGGGGAAATTGCGTCCAGCGCCGGGGTCTCTGTGAGGATGTTGGCAACGGAGGCCTGAGCTGCATGCGTACGGGGCATGTCTGTTGCACTGTGCACATGCAGCCTGCAGGTGAGGGGAACGGACGATGACAGATGCTGAGATGATGCTTGGGTCCTGAGTCCTGACCAATCTACAGCCGCGGCTTCAATGTCGGCTCCACTTGCGAGCAGCTGCAGGTTGAGGTATTCGGACAAGCGTTGGCACACGGGGTCGGGACTCGGAGGCGGCAACGCGGAATCGGCACACAACGTTGCCAAGTTCCAACAACGTGAAAGTGGAGGACGGGGTTAACGTTATGATAGGTATGCAAGTCGATCTGGTATGCATGTACATAAGTTGTAAGTTGTACGGAGTACATACGTATGTCCATGGACCATGAGGTCCATGACTCCATGAGCGCCTCTGTTCAAATTTCAGACACGGTTGCGGTCCGGACAATGCTCGCCACGACTTCAACCTGCCGTCGTTGATTATTCAGCTTGTACATAGCGGATGCCCCGCAAAGCACCGTTTCGGCGGCAAGGCGACTCAGGATCCATGATCAATGGATCATACATATGTACCTACACCAGAGAAAGACGAGGCAATGGGCTTCATTGCTACAATGCTCACGAGTCACAAGAGACGAGTTACATCCTCACGACGATGCGCCATCCGGGGCATCGTGGACAGAGCATCCCGCTTCCATCTCGGCTTCCAAGTTCCATACGACTCACGAGATTGACCCCACTCCTACCTACTCGGAACGGTCGCAATGGCTGCAATGGCTGCAATGGCTGCAATGACCGCAATGGCCGCAAAGACCCCCAAGACCCCCGAGCGTTCCCCTCAAGGGACTCTCGGTCCACTGAAGCAACGCGCGCTAGCAAGTTCATCTTCTCCTTTTCGACCCAGGGCCTTCCATTACCCTTTGGCAATCCCCCGACCACCACCCGCCGTACAAGACTCCCCCATCACGGTGTTCTGTTTGATTAGGTTTCCCTTGACGTCCTTGGCTTCCTGGGCTTGCTCTTGAATCACAAATTTGGTATGACAGGAATTGCACTGGTGCGGCCGTCCTTCGATTCCCTCCCAATTGCCTTCCATTCTCAGACCAAGAATTCGGCATGATTTCGACCCGCATCTGCTATCGACCATCGCTGGCCTTCGTTCCCTTCCTTCGCCTACCGCTTGTCTACGATCCTGTGGCCAGATGATCTTTCTCGTCTCTTCAGACTTCGCATCCCCAATATAGGCCAGAACGGCTGTCCTGTCGCTGAATATGTCGGGCGTTCTGAGCAAGCGCCAGCAGGCGCGCAACGAGAAGGCCCTGCAAGACCTGGTTCACAACATTCCAGGCAATAATCAGTGTGCGGATTGCCATGCAAGAAATCCAGGTACGTCGCGGATTGGCTTCTCCAGGTCTATCAAACATATCTTCTAATTCTGATTTCCTCTATAGCATGGGCATCATGGAGCGTATGTTACTAGCAATCCTGAATCATGCCGCGGCAGCTCTCGTGGGCTGTGTCACTAACACGTCAGTAGCTCGGAGTATTCCTGTGCATGCGGTGCGCCACCATTCACCGTAAACTGGGCACGCATGTATCCAAAGTCAAGTCCCTTAGCATGGATAGCTGGTCCAACGAGCAAGTTGATGTGAGTGAGAAGAGGATGATCAGCGCCAACAAGGAGACGCCTTTGGCGGACACAAACTCACATTGAGACAGAACATGCGTAAAGTTGGCAATGTGGCCTCGAACCAAATATACAATCCAGAATCCAAGCGGCCTCCAGTACCAGTAGACGTGGACGAGGCTGACTCTGCCATGGAACGCTTCATCAGACAGAAATACATCCACAATGTGGCAACCGAATCTCGAAAGTCTCGCAGTCCGCGGTCCGACGAGGGCATCCCCCCCCCTTTGCCGCCCAAAAACTCTACCAAGTTTGGTTTCAGATCAGCATCGTCCATTTTTCCACTTTCGTCTCGGGTGAGGAAGGAACACCGCGACGGGACTATCTTGAGTGACGGGGAAGTGGATTCCTCGACTCTCGCCAACAAACCCTCGAGGTTATTCGGCTCAGCCGTCGACTACGACGGTACTGAAGACTTGGACAGGAAGGTGGCTCGGCTACGTGAAATGGGCTTTCAGGATAGCCAACGTAATGCTATTGTGCTCAAAGGCGTGAATGGCGACATGAACAGGGCAATTGAGGCATTGGTACGCTTAGGTGAGGGCAGAAGTCGGTCGCCCGGTCCAGCCCCGCCTCCAAGAGATCCTGTACTTCGTTCAGTCAAATCCATGACTCCTCTTACATCGCGATCGAGCTCACCCGGTCTCGGACTTAGTCTGAATGTTCCACCAAAACCATCAAATATTGATCGGCCGGCCACTTCCTCGACCGCATCAACGAACCCGTTCGACATGATGACCATCGCTCAGCCCCAGACCGCCCAATCGACGGGTTCGTTACATCACAAAAACCCGTACAGCGGCACACACAATCCTTTTGGGCCACCAGTACACCAGGCTAATCCAGTAGGTCCAGCCTTTCAAAGTCTTGGCCCATCTTCATCTCAGCCGACCTCGTTTCCTCCGAATCATGCAGGAGTGATGTCGCAAATCCCTTCGCCCCAAGTTCTGCAGCAGCAGCAACAACACCATCAACACCAACAGTACATGCTTACTTCAGGTCCAACCGGCATGCAACAATATCAGCCTATGACTTTTCAAAACAACGCCATCTATCCCCAGATTGTACCACAAATGCAGCAACCAATGCAAACCGGCTATAATCCATTCCTCTCTCGACCTTCAGGCCCGACGTCATTACCGCAGAGCACGATGATAGGCTCAACACTGGGAAGTTCCGTGAACAACCCATACGCACGATCTCCAGCGATCAGACTAGGGTCTCCTACATTAGGCCAGATTCCAGAACAAGCAACATCTAGCTTCACGCAGTCTCCTCCATTCATGACAACCTCCTCACAGCATTCATCAGTGTCAACAAATCCGTTTTTTCTGAACAATCCGCTACAGCAAATGCCTCTGGAGCAGCAACAGCAGCTACCGCCTCAGCAAGCACAGCAAGCTACCTCGATATCTGGTCATCAGGCTCACGCCAATCAGCAACTGTATCTTCAACATTCCAGATACGACAAGGCATCAATACTGGCTCTGTACAATCAACCAGGATCCAACTTTCATCCCCAAGCAGCTGCAGAGCCAAATCCAGCTACAACAACCCCGAGCATCCCTAACGGCGAGGCTTTCACAGCACAACCTACACAACGCCCGGTGACGGAACAGCAATCACAGAGTGTGTCACAGCGACTGCCTGGAAATAACAATCCGTTCATGAGCGAAACTATGGCAACGCAGGCCCGACATATTAGTAGGGAGAGTATGAACCTGGGCTTAGATATGTCATGGACAAATGGGCGCCACAGCCCAGATGCGTTCGCGAGTCTGAGCGCTAGGCATGCATAATGGCACGAGAGGTGGCGTGGTTGTACACATGTACTTGCGTGCGTACTGTGTGCTCAATATCACATGAGACATCAATAATCAGATGGAACTGGTATTGTGGAGACTAATAGCAAGGCACCGGTGCGGTGACCGATGGATGATGTGCCGTACCTTATAATGCGGATCGTGAGATTCGTGACTGTACATAGGGAGCAATAGGTATTGCTTCATTAGGCAAAACTGAAGAAATCGTGCGGCGACGCGTAGCGGAGGCGCACATTTCGTGTTTGCCTCTTTATGCTCGAGTTTTCAGTTCACATATGAGGGTATGGTGTGGAGCCTTCCTGCCTACTCCTCTTCCCATTGGTCGGTATCCTGAAAAAAATCCGATCACGTGCGCACACATCACGTGACGCAAACACACTCACGAAGTTTTGCCTATTTTTGGCGCGCACTGGCACAGCTTCGCGTCACGGCATTTTATCATGTAGCGTAGTCAGCATGTTGCGTCCTAGGTGTTACATTTGCTAATTATTGGGGTTCGTTCACGTTGTGCCAAAAAAGAGCGCTGAAATGCGCGGCGGCAAGTTGGCGTGGAAGATTCACGAACCTCGGTTCCAACTTAAGTATGTAAGTGAAGTGAGTCGGTGGCTGCATACCTACAGGCTACCTCTCCGTATCTCATGTGTCGTCATGTGATAATGATGTAACCTCACTGTCTACCCGCGCCGTCAGGTGAAGGCTGACTGTACGTCTATTTCTTGTTTCAGACTGTACGAGGCGGTCCTATCGGATACCTGCGTGAACAGTGCGAGGGACACGTTCGTTATACAGAGTGCCAAGGCTGGCCGGATGGAGGATGGGGCCGTGGCCCTGGATGTCTCCACCTGTGTCGGCGGCTTCTTTCAAGGGTCGTGGTCTCCGCTTCCTCCTCCTTGTCGAACCGTACCCCCCTCGGCTACTCTTCTCTTCACCAACCACAACCATCACACAAGCTCGCTCGCAACGCCAGACGACTCACAAGACGCGCTTCCTTCACAATCCCACACTGCTTCACGGCCAAGCCATCCCCTCTTCACATAGGAACTCCTGTAGCACGAACAAGACAGCCGTCTCTACCTAATTTTTTTTCGGACGGTTTCGACATTTTCCTCGCCACAGATCCCTCGATCTCACAAGAAACTTCTACTATAAGACCAACACACGCACCCGCAACAGTCGCCAGATCTCTTTCGTCCCATCATCTTCTCTCAACCCAATTTCGAGACAACAGCAACCGTGGAATCCCGATAACAATGGCTCTTTTAAATCACGAAAATTTGCATAGTAGTAGTAATTACGGCGAGGACACTGCCGCCCGGGTCAACGTCCTTGCCTCATGCTACGTCCTTGACTCTGCGGCCCAGCTCAAGGGCCTTCACTACTGCACTACCGGGGCTTCAGGTAGGTTTCTTCACGTCCCCTTTACTAGGAGCATCTGTAATGTGCTCCTTAAATCATGACTTCAAGTGCTGACGGATCTATCACACCACACAGGGGCCGAGTGGTATTCCTGAGGTTCCTACCTCAGGACTACCTTCCCCTCCGACAAGTCCCCCCCTCGCCGCATTAAACTCGTCCAACCAGCTTGCTCTTCTTCCTAAACAGAAGAGGAGCGGCAACCCGAGCCTCCGTGGCTCGGGGCGACGAGGGGGGGCAGCACTCATGATCAGGGAAGAATGTGAGAGATTCTTTTGTGAGTCCATGAAGACGGTTTTCCATGGTGAGATGAACCTGTCGATGAATGGCTCCTGCCTGTCAAGTGCTTATTTACAAACTCCACCACCCGAGACTCACATGCATGACGCATTCCGTCATGGCGCTCATCCAGAGTCTCGTGGAATTGAAGTGGATTCATGGTTGGAAGTCTGGGACTACGCCGGAGGTGCAAGCTTCCGCGCCTTTGTGACAAGACAGGAACAGGAGAGATCACTGTTTGTGTTTTTCGATGTCGAAGGCGCTCTTGGAAGAGACCTGAAAAAGGGGTGAGTCACAAGAGACAAGAGATCACCGCGAACCCGAGATGAGGATGTGCTGACCGCGGTATTAGTCTTATGGCTGTGATTGACCTCGCTGATGGCCCCCTGGCTTGTTCCCACGTTGTGACCTGCATTGATCGACGCATGCCGGTCGATAACGCACTCGAGTTGACCAAGAGTCTACAATGGGTCGGCTTCGAAATGACAACTCTGGACCATTGGGCCCAGGACCTTGACGTGACGAGCGACAGGTGGGTCTTTATGGGCATGGAAATGTAGTC
Organism: Claviceps sp. LM84 group G4; assembly: GCA_018360345.1. Classification (NCBI taxonomy): domain Eukaryota; kingdom Fungi; phylum Ascomycota; class Sordariomycetes; order Hypocreales; family Clavicipitaceae; genus Claviceps; species Claviceps sp. LM84 group G4. The sequence continues at coordinate 29,503 of SRQH01000195.1, read as the reverse complement.
CGTGACTTTGAGTGTGGCATGCATATGCATGACAGGTGTGCCGAAAGTCACCTTGCAGAAGTGTGATCGAGGATTGCCTTCTTATATTTGTTTTGTTTTTTTCCGGTCTGTCATTATTAATCTTGTCGTGATCGTTTTGCAAGTTTGTTTGCGTGCCGAGCGGAACCCGATATGGGAGATGTAAAACGGACGCCAGCAAATATTGTCTTCGTCTGCTTTGTTATGCCGGTTTGGTGAAGACACAGTAGCGTGGATGGATGTACGAGCATACTTCAGTCTGGTCCTTATAGTAGCTCGTCGAATAGAACATTTCGAGAGAGAATATTGTGTGCAGTTAACTGTAGTGACTGTAAACTTCCCAACGAGCTGGCCTGTGTAACTCTCCAGTGACGTGTTTATCTACTATTATACTACATCTTCGACAGTTCCGAGTATGTAATGCCCATGTCGTAACTACGACGTCCGTGTATCCTCTTCGGTAATGTGTTTATATCTTATACAAATGCCTGTGTATCTTTATCCCAGAGTGATGCCTACCTACATATCTATATGACGCCTTCATGTTTTCTCCAACACTAACCTCTATGTAAACACCTCTCTCTCCGCTCGAAACATGAGAAACACGCAAAATCACGACAAATCCTCTTCAAACTGTCTAACCAAAAGACCCTGGCCGTTCAAATAATCCTTCACCTGCTTCACAGTATACTCCCCCCTGTGAAACATCCCCGCCCCAAGAGCAGCATCCGTAGTCGTCTTATCAAACACCTCCTGGAAATGCTCCGGACTCCCAGCACCACTCGACGCAATCACCGGAATCTTCACCGCCGCCTTCACATGCGCCACGAGCTCCAAATCAAATCCGCTATTCGACCCATCTCGATCAATGCAATTAAGCAATAATTCTCCCGCACCCATTGCTTCCACCGCCTGCGCCAGCTCCACAACATCCATATCCCTCGTCTCTCTTCCGCCCTTGATCGTGCAGGCATACCAGCAGTACGGCTCCCCGTTGGGACCGGGGAACTTGGTCTCAATGATGTTGTGTCCCGTGGCATCCACCTTGGAAATGTAGACGCGTTTCGGATCCACGCTCACCACGACGGCTTGATTGCCGTACGCGCGGGAGATTTGCTCAATGGCCGTATTACCGAATAATTTGCGCCCCAGGGCGTAGTACTCCTCTGCGGCGATGACAGCGTCACTCCCAATGGAGACTTTATCGGCCCCAGACTTGAAGTACATGGTTGCGATTTCGAGAGCAGAGACTTTAGTGCCGTCTGTGTCGACGGTGTCGCGGATGCCACCTCCTACTGTGAGGGGGACGAATACCGTTTTTGAGGTCTGTTGGAGGACCTGGAGCATGGGGAGATCGGCGACGGGGCAGTCGCGGAAGGAGGTGATATTGAGGAAGGTGACTTCATCGGCACCGTCTTCGTAGTATTTTTTGGCCATTTCGACGGGTTTGCCTAGGTTTCGGATGTTGCGGGCGTCGTCTTTCTCGCGTACGTCGTATTGGTCGCCCTTTGTGACGACGAGGTCGCCATGGTCATTGGTGCGGACGTCGAGGCAGGCAATGACGCGGCGGGTGAGACCATCGTGGGGAGAGTCTGAGACTGGTGAGCAGATTGTGTTTGTGGTTGTTGTGCCGAGGCTTGCAGCGCCGTCTCCGGTCAAGAAGGCGCGGATGGTTCGCAGGCCTGCTACGCCGGATTTTTCGGGGTGGAATTGCGTGGCGTAGATATTGCCTTTGGCTACGGCGCCGACAAAGGTCTCTGTTCCGTAGGTGCCCGTGGCGACGGTCCAGCCTTGAGACTCGAGTTCTCCCTTGATGTACGGCATCCGATAGGTGTGGACGTAGTAGTACTTGGAGTCGGGGCGGAGATCGTACATGGCTTGCGAGGTTGTGCTTGCGCTGTTCCAGCCGATATGCGGAACAGACTTGTCTGAGTCATCGAATCGTCCCAAGCGGCCCTTGATCACACCCAGACCTGGGACGTCTGCATCTTCAGCGGACCCTTCGAAGAGGGCCTGGAGACCGACGCATACGCCCATGAACGGCTTCCCCTCGTTGATGTGTTGTTGTATGGCAGGGAGATAGCCCGCTTGGGATAGCTGGGATAAGCAATGGCCAAAGTGTCCGACGCCGGGCAGAATGAGTTTCTAAAGAAGCGGACGAAATCAACTGTTTCAGCATTTCCTTCATCTTGCGGCAGTGATCATTTGTAGGACTAACCTCAGCCCTGGAGACGTCCTCTGGCGAGCGCACCCAGTCGACTTCATATCCGAGCTTCTCTATCGCATTCACCAGGCTACGGATGTTGCCGGCTACATAATCGAGCAGGTGAACCTTGGGCATCGTGCGCCCTGGTCGCCTCGTGGGCGGAAGCCGTCTCGTGGGCAGAAATTCGCGATCGCGGTGGGATGGCGCCGAGGTAGGTTGGTCTTCGTGGGTCAGAATTCACGGTTATTTTTCGGTGTGCAAGTCAGCCACGTTGATTCCGTCAAATGATCAGCTCTACAGACGTGAAAAGAATTGCTTGATAAAGATGTTATGTACAGCCGTGACTCAGTGACTGCCGATAATTAGTACATAAAAGAATGCATGGAAAAGGCTAAAGACAACGCGGCGCGTACATAAATTATAATTCGGATGCGATGGCGGGGGCAGGGCAGCTCACCACATTTTCAGGGCTAATCGATAACTTATAATAAAAAAGGACTGGTGTGGGTTGCACGTAAAAGTTTCATGGATACCTCTGTAGCTGCGCTGCGCTGCGGCTCTAGAGGTATGTACTGTACTACCTATTTTCCAGCTCGATGTATGCTCTGAGATCACGACATTGTCTGCACCTGATCAACTATGGACTCTGGATCTTCAGTGTGCTCGCAACCACGAACTTGGACCGAAGTCAAGCTTCGGACATGTGATTAGCTTTGCACTTTTCGTTGCTGTCGCAGTCTACTCGCAGCAACAAGAAGCTCATTGTTCGTGAAATGGACGGGCCATCGGGGGCGTCCACGTCGGAAAACCCTGGCGCGTTACCGCTTGATCCAGCCTTGGCTGGGACTATCGAGGATGATGAAGAAGAGTGGGAGTACGAGTACTCTACAACAGAAACAGAGGTTGGCACCCACACATGCAGGATGCTGGGCTCAATTCGTCTTTCGCGACGCCAGCTGACGACGCAGACGCATGTAGACTTTTTATTTAACGCTGGAGCTTTCCTACCCAGATTTCAAAGAGAGATCAGCTCGAGCATACCATCACAGTCGCGGCGGGTATTACAAAAATTGGCAAGATCACGAATCGTCCGCGCCAAACTATCACACGAAGCAGACATCGAAAACGACTGGCGGAGACGACACCAATATCAATACCAACAGCGATGACGACGACGATGGCGACGGCGACGGCGAAGGCGAAGAAGGCCATGACAACAGCATCAATCCGACCCAGCAGGATGACGATGAGGATGGCACACTGCTGGACCCGGCCCTGCAAGCGCTGAGCAAGGGCAAAGAACCTGCCCACGGCGCAAATGCCACCACAACGCCAGCAGCAATCAACAAGGAGACATCAGAAAAGGGCAGCGATATTGAGCTTGATGTGCAAAAGGCGCGAGCAGTAGGCGGAAAGGAGAGGAGCACACCAACTCAAGATGTGCAAATTCTCGAACTTCACTCGGAACATCCTCTCATATCATACAGGGGACGTCTATTCGAGGGAGACTGGGCAGAAGTTGTTGGCACAGAGGCCATATTCGCACCGCGCGATCCATCCAAACCGCTACCGGCTCTACGAAAACTACCTGGCGACATTGACCTTCTCGCGGCATCGTCCTCGAGGATTCTTACGAAAGAGAAGATAGCAAAGCCCAAGAACCCCGAGCAAGACACACTAGCACCAATCAAGAAGGAGTGGAATATACGGATTCCAGTCGGCAAGGACAAGTCGGGCGAGCGGGCCGAACAGACCAGCTTCCTCGAAAACTTGATTGCCTTGAAAATGAAGAGGGGCGACAAAGATCAAGTTACGGTGTTTGCAAGAGATGGCACTGGCAAGGACTGGGACGACAAAAAGGCCGTGGACTTTAAACCCCGCAAGAAGAAGCTTGTCTTGGGTGACGAAGCCTCAGACTACAGCCCGGACAAGGGCAAGGCGACTGAAAAAAGAAGGAATGTGAGATGGAGCGTGGGCGGAGATGCAGATGATTCGGAAGACGGCCTAACTGAAGCAAGGGGCATCATGTCGACGCCCACTCCAAGGCGGTGGGAGGATCTGACTTAATTAGCGACAGGTCTTTGCGGAGCATTTGAAGCAGCGTTGGTACACTATGGCAGATGGCGTCGTGTTGTTCACGGGGGAGCTAGAAGGATAGAAGGTCTATGTACATTATACATACATACTGTAGGTACTGTACCCTGGCTTGGCTGAACTTCTGCAGCGATGCAGGTACCAGTACCTGTAATAAGTGGAGTCTGTTCTCGCAGCTCTTTATACGGAGACTGTCGGTCGGTATTAGGAGGTAGCTGTATCTCGACATCTCGAACCCATTGGACCCGATTTATACGTACAGCTATATGTTGCTATTGCTTGAGTCTCACACAAACGACTACAGGTATGTAGTTGTGAACTTGTGTCACCATGCTTGTCGCGACTCGCGTATGTTTGTTATGTATGCAAGTACGGAGAAGGGGTACATTATGTATTCATAACATGTCGCGCGAGTGTGGCGCGCCCCGCGACGTCTCCTTACTCTCCCTTGCTTCAACGACGAACGTGCATTGGAGCGTCACCCCTCGCCAGCTTCACGTCAACGTGTGGCGCGGGTCTCCGCATCGTATTGCCTTGTGTCCGCCTCCTCATCCCATGATAGACAGACTTCCCCCTCTGTGTGTTTGAGTGTTTGCATTCTGCTGTCCCTTCACAAGCTGTGAGTCGTGGCATGTCATTCGTATTGCTGTCATCCAACGAGCCACCGACTGTCTTCGTCTCTTCACCGCCAATCACCGCCATTGCTGCCGTCGCGCGTTTCCAACCCCCCTCGGTTCGCGAGCCTAGCGCGCTGTATGAAGACAATAACAACAACAACAACAGACGCGGGTTCAACGGCGCCGACTCATGACGCCGCCTCATTCATACTTCCCGATTGTTCGCGCCCCTCCATCTTTCTCCTCTAGTCCCAGCGGAACTCAATTGACGGAAATGGAGAGCTAATCTGTGACTCTTGTTGTTCACTTATAGAACGATATGCTAGCGCCGCTGCTCGCCGCCCGACGACCCCCATATAGTGGTATATCACAAAATTACTCGCCCTCCGCCGCTCCAGATGGCCGACGACTTTCTCTGCGCTGCGGATACCACGCCTAATACCTTTCAGGTTTTCCATGATGCCGGCCTCATGTCCCAATCGGTCGTGCCATCTCTTCCTCGTGGGGACTGTAACTTTGTCTATCTCACCAACGGAACCCGATGTGGCTGTCGTCGCTTCTGGCCGCGTCAGAACTTGGGTGGCTCGCTTGTTGATCAGACGGGCTGGTGCATGTGTGCTCATCACGCGTGCTACCACGATCAAGGGCCTGAGGATGGCCTACAAAAACAGTATACTGACCAACAGACCTGGGGCGCTTTTTCTGGGCAGGATGGTGAACGAGGCCGTGATGAGCACAAGCATCTGAGCCCACTCGCAGACATGCCCATGGGGTTTGTTGAAGCTACTTCGCCTGCCATGGATTTCGCCGCCTTCAGCTCTGGAATACCGCTCTCCTTCGTTCATGAATTGCCCGGGCTGGCAGAGGAGACAGGCAAAGCTCACACTTACTCTCCACATCCTGAATCCATGCCTGATACACTCCCTTGGGATGGACGCAATCAGGCCCCTTTTGCTGGCGTCGGCCGACAATCTGGACCGTCAAAAGCTGGCGATATGTCCCCTATTCCTCTGCAACAACTGATGGCATCACAGGCCACTTCCAGTACCTCCTCTGCTGGGAATAGGATATCAAGGCCGTTAGGAGGAAAAGGTCCCGCTACACTCTCCAGAACGACCTCTGCGCCGGACGTGACTATTTCACAAAAGCCTCTCCGAGAAGGCACGATCCCGCCCCGCCTCTCATTTCAGGACGACCGTCAGCGGGACGGCTCCTTTGTATTTGTAGGCACTAATGAGAATGATGTCGAATCTCCTCGGCCAGAGACTGCCACTCAATTGGAGCCCCGAGCTGTCGAAGCTCATAGTGAGCAATATACCCGTCCAACACTAGGCAGTTTATATGACACCGTGAGCGGCCACGAAACGCGCCTAGATCAGCTTGAGACTGTTTCATTTTCTGCTCATGGCTACGAGGAGTGTCTGGATAAGCACGATCACATGGACTTGCGGGTGACAGATCTGGAATCGAGGATGGACGGCGTAGAGAAGACGTTGGCACAGGGCGACCATAATTCCGACGCCAAGGACGATGACGGCGCTACAAGTGTTGCCTCCACGGTCGCAGGTAGTGCAAGCCGCCTCAACCCAGAAGATATCTTGAATCAAATCAGCAACTTGCAAGCTCGCGTCAATCACATGCAGTCCTTTCTCCCTTCACCTAGTTTCTCGTGGATTGTCGAGGTCGTCTTTTTGCCGTTCCCCCTGAACAGGCTTTGGCAGAATATGGCACAATTCAAGTCTGATCACGCCGTCAGCAGCGACGATTGGACGCAAATGCCGATGACCTCAAGTAGCGTCAACATGCGATCACAATCTCCTTTTGGTGGCGATTGGACAGCCAGGAACCGGAATTTCGAGTGGTTACATCCTCGTGCTTGCGGAGATAAGAGCACGCAGGACCGGCGGCTGCGGAGTCGTGGCTTGATCCAAACGGTTTCTTTCAGTGACCCAGACGCCAAGAGTGTGCAGACCGCAATCCACAAGGCCTTCGGAGCAGAATTTCGAACCATGGGCATCACGCCTCGGCGGGAGACGTCAAATCGCTTGGTGGCAAAATATCTCGCTCTGCAGGAGACATGGGTCCCTCTGCGGAAAGTGCATAAGGATTCGAGACTACGGTTTTTGAGTGCGGCAGAACTGTTGACTCCAGCGTCCTGGGATGTCAACTTTTTGCACTCGGTGACCATGAAGGCGGTCCAACCCCGACTTTTCATCACACACCCTGACGCGTATATCCAGGACTATGGCGCTTACGAAGCTGGTTGGACCTGGCAGCGTATCCGTGACATGGAGGAAGTGTGTGCGGATGTGACAGAATCCCAAGAAGCCAGAGAAGCAGACGCCGTGGAGCATTGCTGGCACTGGAACGAGCAGCTCGACGGAGCTCCCAAGACCCTCGCCGTCACCAATATTCGACAAAGCTGCGAGCGCGGATCAACATCCCCAGCTCCCAAGAGACAATTGCGATCGAGGAGCTGCTCTATTGCTCGAGACCCCTACCAGACACAAATGATGAGCAGCCGCCGAACTCCAAGACCGCCTCGCATCCGAACCACTCCCTCTCCCAGTGTCTCCGCAATGCGCCCAGTCCTCGCCAGCGCCGGTCACCGAGGCATCGTGTCTCGCGGACAAAGCCGCCAATCCTCACCCTTCGCACGCGGTCTTTCACAACCAGGCGTGCAGAAACGCCTGCGAAGTACCCGCTCACCAAGTCACCACCGGTACACCCCCCGCTGGACCGTATCTCCCAGTCCTGTCCCACAAGGCTTCAGCAAACGCCATGTGTCTCGGGGAATGACACCCCTCGCGTACGCGACACCGCATAGCAACGCGCCCTTGCAGGAACTACGGCCCATACGATCCGGCAGCGCGGTGCGAAAACAAACCGATGGCCACCACCACAACCACAACCACCACCTAGGCGCCACGTACGCAACGGACGAGCTCTTCGACATTGAGATTTACGAGAGCGGCTCCGAAATGTCCTATTCAGAAGATGGACATGCCGCTGACGAGGAGGAGGACGACGACGACGACGATGACAATGACGATGACGACGAGCAGAGCGCTCCAGGGCATGCAATGGGTCTTCCGCACCTCCTAGGCAAAAGGCGTCATGGCTCGCATGAGCGGCAGCTCCCTGAGGATGAACCGTGGCCGGGAATCGAAGACTGGCCGCATACATGCGGGGGGGAGGCTCAACTTTCGAGGCCGGCATCTCCCGAGGATCATCATAGTGATGCGAGCAGTCAGCCGTCTGAGTATCCTACTACGGAGGGGGCTTGGCCGACGGTGTATGATGGGGAGGCGGGATTTAGTATTCACGAGGATTGAGGACTGGACTCTCAGGTGTCCGTGGTAAGAATGGCGCTCTTTGGAATGGCGTTGAAATGGCGTTGGAGGGATGTTATTGTCGCCTACTGGAGTGAAACTTGGATTTCCTTGGCATTGATCTTGACGGTGTGTCTGTTTATTTACATTGAGGCGATTTGATGTGAATTTTTTGGGCGTTGGGTACATACGGCGGTCCACTCATTAACCGCCTCGGAAGCTGCTCGATTTACAGTACATGACTTTTGCGGAACGGTTTTGCTATTCTTGACTATGGATGGCTGTGTCCAGTACAAAGAATGGCGCATATGCAATCTTTTGTTATGAAACAAAGGGCGTTGGTTGGGTCAAAGCGAGTTCTTTTATTTAGGGGGTTTGTGACCTTCGTTTTGTATTTTTGATAATTTAGTGCTACGAATGTGTTCAAATCATGGAAGTCGTGCCTGAGAAGATCTCGAGGTCATATATGTACATAATACAGTACATACTAAGTACCTAGGTACCTTGATTACATAGTGGCTACCCTGGACGCAGATCAAGTTTAGGACGACGAAAAGAAATTGGAATATCTGGAAGCAGTGAATTGGAATGACAAGACCAAACACGTATTTAAAAGTCTGTTTAGGGGTGGTACTCTATTGCGATGCTGTCGCATTCGACTCCTTGGTGATGATCTATGAATACGTAGATGTTCATGATGTTTGTTTCGTCTGCCAGCAATAGATAGAGCTGCGAAGTACACGGATATCATACACCCCTCATGCTTCATATTGTACATACCACAAGGGACATGACATTTTTTTTTAACAGTCCGTGTTCCTTTGTGGCAGCTATTGTCCGACAACTGGCTAACCGAGATGCCTCGCCGAACTTCTACCAATTCTATCTCATCCACCGTTATAGACCAAGAGGAACGAGAATATTGAGCACTAAATGTGGATTCTGAACAAGGCACACAGATGGTGAAAAGAATTCCTGTAGTTATCCCTATTGTTATCCGATAAACAATTTGTACTGTCTAAGTGTGTAAAGCACGGCGTATAGAATCTATTCCATCCCACGACCCCTAAACTCCCATGAACAAGGGGTATCGTCTCACCCGAACTGAGAAGAAAACACACCAAATCTTCCCAACGACCCAAAGGATAAAAGAAAAGACAAATTGAGACTCAAAACTCAGAGAGTTAAAGATACGCTCAATTTCAATCAAAGCCAACAATACTCCATAATATGCATGTTCTTAGGTCAAGCTCGTCCCCATCGCAAATGACCATGTACTACATAGCCCCATCCGTCTCGAATAGGCTAGGTAGCCATTTCCCTTGCTCCATGCGATATGTAGTTGTGGCAGTCATCAATGAAAGCACACATTCATACTCATAATCATGTCTTTGCTGCCAAAAGAGAGAGAGAGAGAGCGCTAAATTGTCCACAGCAATTGAAGAACAGAGACTCCAGTTTGTCAAACGCGTGATTTGTACGCATACTGAACAATCTAGGCCATCATAGTTGACAAGATCCTGTTCCCATGTGGTAGTTGATATTCGCTCAAGCATCATCAGTACCAAGTTCCCTTGGGATCAAGCTTGTACAAAATCCGGCACTGCCTCCGTTGACACATTTGAGCACGACTGAGCCGCTTGGACTTGGGCCCGCTGGGCCCCGTGACGTAATGGTATTGTCCAAACAGTCGCCATTGCCGTATATCCGCTAGAGTATACAGGCGATCACCCCAGTAGCCCTCGAAATGAAACCATGACGTGGGTGCATCTGGGTTCTTAGCCGCAGGGACCAGACTGGGCGGCTTCTCGGTAGCAGTAGCAGCAGCAGCAGCAGCAGCAACAGCATCACCAGGATCCTCATCCAATCGCGTGTTGTTCTCCAGCGTGTAATCGTAATGGTATGCGTAATTGTTCAGCGCTGGGTCCCAGAGAGGTCCTTTATCGCTGACATCCTTGAGCATTTTGAACGGTAGCACGTACGGATGTTCCCCTGGCGTCGCATACATGGCATGAGATCCCACAGCAGAGTAAATGACGGGGCGAACGCCACGCTTCTCAACCGCCCCCCATGCATAGGCTTGGCCGCCTTCATGCTCCGAGAAGAAGATGCCACGGGGAACTCCATGCTCAAATCGTATCATGCAATGCTCCCAGTCGCCGACGTGGTTGCCAAAGCGAATTCCGAGAACGGTTTGGCCAAGGTTGTACGAGTAGAAAAAGAACCAGAATGCATCGAGGACGCCGGACCCTTTATCTACAAGAATAAGCACCGCGGGGGCTCGCGTGTACCCGTTGGCATCGGGTTTGTGACCCCGGCGCTGATTGCGCGCTTCTCCAGACAAGGGCTGTTGTGCTTGATGTTGCGATTTGCGGAGCCGTGGGTCAGATATTCTGTGCAAGGGACGATCCTTGCTCACATCGAACCAAGTTGTGCGTTCACTTCTAGGCAGCTCGCCTTCCATATCATGGTCTTGCTTCCCGTCGTCGTCGTCGTTATCATCATCGTCGTCGTCATCAAACGGACTAGGAATGTTGTCATGGCTGTGAAGCCACGTCGGTCGGCTTTCCACGTCATCCAAGCTGTGCAAAGTCACCAGTCCTTCATATGTATTGAGGAGGTCGAGGTTGTTCAGTGTCAGTTTATGATCGGTCGTGTTGATCACCTCATCGTCAACAACGACATCCATGTGTTGCACGTGTTCCTTGATATCTGAAGGCCAAAACTGCTCGCCTGAGTATAGATGTACCAAAGGCGCGTGTTTGACGACGTAGTTGGGAACATCTTTCAAGATCCTGCGTCGCTGAGAAGCATTGCGCTTCTTGTCAGGCCGTCCAGTAGAGGCTGAGCCGGAAGTCTCAGATGAGACGTCCTCCCAGGATGCGGGCGCTGCAGATCGCCTGCGAAGTTCAGTCCACTCCAAGTCATCATCAGTCGAAGAAATATTGAAAAAGTCTCCAGAACGTGCAGCCGGGTCGCGTCGCAAGTGGTGGAGGCCACAAAGACTGAGCCAGCGACATAGCTGACGATCAATCCAGTAAGGACTACTGCTGACCCAAAGAATGTCGCGAGCCTGCCGAGCTGGACCGTGGCTGGTCGGGTCTAGTGCTTGGGGAACAAACCACGCGATGAAGGAAGCGACGAGAAGGAATACTAGGACAAGGAGAGTCCTCTGGAGCCAATACATGTCTGCGTCTTCGGCTGGTATCTGAACTGATGGTGGTAGACTTTCGCTTGAGCCCAACTTCTCCGAGTCCAAGACCCGACGTAGGACGGAAGCGTATGTGGGCAAATAAATACTATGTCGGCGTTTTTACTTGTCTGGTAGTTGTGCCGATTTGTGACTTGGCAAGCCGGAGAGACGGATGTCGTCGTGGCCAGTGGTCGCGCAACTCAGCTTCCAAAGCTGGACCTCGGCTCGTTCCGGATCGCTGCCGCCGGGGAAACAGGTCTAGATTTCCAGAATACGTTTGGAAAAATTCGTAGTCAGACGCAGAGAAGCGAGAGTACTGAAGCAAATTGCGACCGCAAAAAGAACGACAAGCTGGGTTCTGCAAGCTGACGGTCGGAAAGTGCACGCGGGCGTCCTGGAAACGACGGAGCTGCGAGATGTTGCGAGATGAGTGCAAACGGGAGCCAAAACTCGAGATAGCCCAGCCAACTACGAGTGTATAACGAAGAAAATAGCAATAAGAAAACGGCAGCGCGCCTGGCGGCTGATGGAGTATGAATATGTATGTACGACAGACGTGGGGAGGAGATTCGCTCCGTCGGAGATTCCGGAGCAGAGGGAGGAGGAGGTTAGGTACAGTCAACGACGTTGATGACTGATGAAGTCGGGCACGACTGTATCCCGCGGTCGAACTTACCCGGTTGTTCAGTCGCAGCCCGGTAGTGTGTACCTACCACGGCATGAGCGAGGTACGGTTTTCAAGCACCAGCCCAGAGTGCATACGCTAGTATCTCTGAAGCAGCGACTAAGTACCTAAATACACTCGAGGAAAGTACTACATACATACTCCGTAGGTACGTATACATAATACACCAGTACGTTGACTTCAACGGCTTTCTCCTGCGGAAGCCACACCCCAACGGCAACGACCAATGTGGCCAACTCCCGAGCCCAACGGTCCGAACCCGACGCCATGATTTGGCAATGGGACTCGAGCAGTCTCACTCTCTTTCTCGCTAGACTGAATTGCAGTAGCAAAACTTATGATGCTATGAACATATAATACATATCAGGTAGGTATGTACGGTGTACATAGTACTATGTACATAGGTAGGTACCTAGGTAGGTACGTGCTCCGGCGGCAACCCCGCGCGACAGCGAAACTACATATGTACCTTCTAAAACCCAAGGTACTCCGTACATACGTCACATCAACATGCACCAGACCAGCAGTTGCCCGTATGCAACCCCTCGCCAAGTCAATCGTACAGAATACATACAAAGATAATATATTATATAGTGAAACTGTCCGCAACTTCATGTAAATACAGAGTACAAGGCTGGCTAAATCACGATGCATTAAGCGCGCACATCTCCTCTCAAAATGCCCGGCTATACCTCCCCCCAACTGCCCATTGGCCCATTTGACGCCATCACAGATCCAGTCCCCAAGGAGCCTCCAATGTCCCAATAATGCCGCGATGAGCAGCTACTCCTCCTGGCAGAGCGTTTTGTGCTCTGAGAAGCACAGCTACTGTGATGGCGTAGGGCCACAGGACTCGTAGGTGTGACGGCTCGCAGACATCGCCGCTCTGCCGGTCGACTCCGCATGGTAAGTGGATGATGCTGCCGCACACGGGCGATTTTGGCAGCATTCTCCTGCGGCGTCGGTGTGGTATGCTTTGTGGCGAAAATTTGTGGCGATGCTTCGGCAGAGCGGGATGTAAAGCGCGAAATGAGGTACCGGAAGACTAAATTGATATCCAAGCTCTTCTCCCACTCCTCTTTGGAGAAGTGGGCGCCAGCCACATCAGTGTCTTCCGTCTGCTCGTCGCCGCTCGGCTTGCGGCTATAGGTATCGAGGGGCTGGTGATGGCTAGTCACCGTGGGCTGGAACTCAGGCGCGAATGCTGCTGGACCCTTTTCATCGGGTTGTGTCGTAGGCTCTTCCATACTAGCGTCGCAGAATTCTGGGATGACGGGCAGTCCGGCATATGGAAGGTCCATGCGCTGTATCACAGAGTATGTGATGAAGGCTCCTGGGTGAGGCGCAAGATGGTTGACGAGAAGGCCAAGTTCTCGAGACACCCTTGCCAGGATGCGTATTTGCCACGACGACTGATCTGACGGCGCCAAAGTCTGCTGAGCATCTCGTTGAGATGCACGAGGCGTTGTGGATAGTAGCCCTTCGTAGTCTGTTGGCAGTTTCTCCCCTAATAAAATTGACAGCATTTCGTCGTCAATGCCAAAAACATCTCTGGCAATACTGCGTGTCATCCTGACGACCAGACTTTCCTGGTCTCCGTTCGTTGGCATGGCATCCTCATCATGCCAATTTAGATTGTCGGCTTCAGTATCAGCACCGAAAGAAGCTTTCGATCGATGCAGTGATTCTAATGACTTTTGTCGCCGCCTTGTCTCCCACTGTAACTCCTCTACCAAGGCTCGACTGTTTTCAAGTCGCCATGCCTCGATACGTTGTCGCTTCTCCTCTTGCTGGGGAAAGACTTCCCCTAGACTAATAGGAGTGTGGTCGAAACTGTCGAGTGGTCGACGGATCTTGCGAGGATTGTACTCCTCGAACTTGAACATCTTTTCCTGGGCATCACTCCCAATGACGGGCCGATCCAAGCGAAAAGAGCCCAGTCCATCGTGGGAGGGAAAGACAGGTATCGCCTGCTGTCGGCCGAGTTGTGAGAGATTCAGACCAGGCACTGAGCGAAAGTCAGGAAGATGGCTGTCTAAGCTATCCAGCTCGGCGTCGTCGTCACCATCTTGGCCGTCGACGACTGATAAGACTGACGATAAGGGCTGGGCAATGGAGAATTCCTCGGATCGAGCAATCGTATGCAAACTGGCTAGATCACTCAGCCGCGATCTTCCGGAGACCTGCAGAGAATGCTCCGACTCGGTGAGATATGATGATGTGGTTGCTACGTCGGTAGGTGGGGAGAAGAGCACCCAGGTCTGCGAGCGTTCGGCCTCTCTCTCAGCAGAAGACACTATCGGCAGGACAGCGAGGTTTCTGTCCTGCACGGGGACATGGCGGGCAACGCGCGAGGCTGTCTGCCGAGTTGGCTGCTGGAAAGCCATCGAACCGGCGGTCTAAAACTCGGGTATATCTCGCGGCAGCCGGGGATGAGAAGCAAGTTGATGATAGACAGTCAGGTAGGTGCTGGAAGTCTGTGGTAACGTGAGAGGAAAGAGTAGAGTAGGCAGAGGACTGTCAGTTGGCCGACAATCGACCGGCGCGATCACGTCCCGTTATCTACTAATGAAGCAAGTCCAGATACAGTGAGGATCTCGCTTGGGTGGACCAGGAGTAAGCTATTGCGCAGAGACTGGGTGAGAACAACGTCCTTCCGACAAGCAAATACGCCTCACCAGTGTCGGCGACGGCGGAAACAAGACAAGGTCCACGGTAATATGTACTCCGTATGTTAGAATGACGGGAGATGAACAGGACTATGCGAGCTAGGACCACGGAAGAATTAACAGTCTGATAAGATCTCCACGCGATGCCGGAAGTGGCATTTGGCCCTTTGCATGAGTTGTTGCAGTCGTTGCGCTGCGAGATCACATCACTACCTAGGAGGTAGGTATGCTGTAGGTAGCCTGTGTGTAACTGGAGTCGGAAGCGTCATCTGGCAGTGGCAAATGGCTGGAGGGATGTGATCCAGATCCACCAGCAACGGAGCAGCGGCACTGGGAGTTGGAGTGGGAGCAAGTCTAGTCTGCTTTGGGGATCGCGTGAATCGTGATACGCCTTCGACACTCCTGGAGTCCTGAGTCCTGAGTCCTGAGATTAAAGTTAGTCCTTCCATGCTCATTCATGCTCAGGTTCTCAGCGGGCATGGGTGAGCGTGATAATCATGTACATATGTATTTCCCCAAGTCGTCTGCTACATAGATGACGCCATACTTTCTCCAAGACAAAGCATGCCCTCTACGAGCCTTCATACCTAGTCTCGCCGCTATTTCGTCTCAGAGTCAACTGGACTTCCACAAGCCAAAAAAAAAATACTAGGCTTGAGAGACTTCTTTTGGGTCACAGTATCATCTGGCAGTCTGTATGTAGATACATACCTATACTGACAATGAAGCAACGGCATTGGACCGGTGCCCCTTGAATGAAAGGAATAAGGTCATGACTCGGTAAGCGATGAATCTGTCGCAGCGGATAGCGTACGACAAGTGCAGTGACTCATGGAAGATACCTTGAGACTTTTACCATATTCTTGTGCTGCATCGTCACTGTGTCGAGGATGACTCGTTAGGCTCGTCTTCGCTAGTAGATTTCCGATGGCGGCCATCAGACTACGGCTGTCTGCAACGTTCTGCTTCGATGCGGGTAGAGCAACTGTAGCTGGAGTAGTAGAGAGGCTGCACCACGCAAAATGACGTATGGTCTGGGCCTTTACGTTGTCAGGTGTCAAAGGACATCTCGCTTGTTCTGTGAGATATGCTGAAACTTGTGGACATACAGCTGTTGGACCAACGTGCTGCAGTTTCATGATTTGATGATGAGACTCCGTTTGCCAGCTTCACATCCTCGTACCACTTAGGCTGTCACAACATCATGAAGAGGAACACATTGTAAAGTACGACACGTCGTACAGGTATACCAGCACGAAAAAGGGCAGCTACGTATGCATGCAGTAACGCGATTTGCCAATTTTGACCATTCTATGAGGTCTTTATTTGACATGTGCCAATCCGACGCCATCCTTAAAACATGAGAACCAAGAAACCCTTTTAAGCGGAGAAAGCATCGGGGAAACGGCGCATGTTCTGTTCCAGAGAACCGTGGTTGCTGAGGAACTGAACGTAAGCACCGTCGACCTTGACACGGCCAGCAGCCTTGCGGTCCAGGTACTCGTCGCGGCGGAGGGGAGTGAAGCCCCAGTTCTTGGAGATGATGATCTTTTGGCGACCGGGGAACTTGTACTGAGATCGGCGGAGAGCCTCCAGGGCGAGATGACGGTCTGTGAAACCATGCGGTTAGGAGACGCTCTAGAAACGTGCGAGGCATTCATGGTGGCAACGTACTAGAGTCACGAGTGCGAAGACTCATGATGATCTGACCAATGTTGACACGGGCAACAGTGCCGTTGGGCTTTCCCCAGGCACCACGCATACCAGTCTGCAGTCTATCGGCACCAGCGCAAGACAACATCTTGTTGATACGGACGACGTGGAAGGGGTGGGCGCGGACGCGCAAGTGGAAACCTTCCTTTCCGGAGTGCTTGACCATGTACTTGTTGGCGCAAATACGAGCGGCCTCAAGAGCCTCGGAACTCAGCTGCTCATATTCGTTGGACACCATGTGGATGCACAGAGGGAAATCGTCGACATTGGCACGCTTGCGTCCGAGATCGAAGATTCGGATCTTGGGGTCGGGGACACCACGGTTGAACCGCGACTTAGGGAACGGCTAAAAGGGAGGCTAAGTCAGTATTTTCCTTCGATGGTGATTTTTCGACCACAGATCGCATTTGACTGATTGACTCTCGTGTCTTGTTTCGAAGCATTTGTTTCTACCGTCTAGCCGGTTGTTGCTTCGCATGGGAAGGGAAACTGTTCAAAGAATAGAACAACATGGCAGCTCAAAATTGGCGCTCGGGGTCGCGATGCATAGTCTCACCTTGTTCTTGCAGTACCGGTAGCAACGAGCGGGACGACGGGCCATCTTGTCGGATTTTCCTGGTGATCCTTAGGTTGGGTGTTGTGGTAGTGGCGAAGTGAGGCCGTCCGAGGAGAACTTGAACCACCTTGTTCGTAAAACCCACCACTCTGATTTCAAAGCAACTTTCTGGGTAAGCCTGGAGTGGTGCCTTTCGCCTAAATTTCGGCGCTTTAGGGCTGCAGTGGGCCACGAACCGAGCTTGATTGGCAAAGCCGTGAAGTGTGACCCACCTGTAGCCAACATCGGGAAAATATTCAGCAATCAATTCTATCACGCTGCACGCATCGAGTCTCCATTCTCCCTCAGCACCGCCAAGAACTCGTCAAGTCGCCCAGTCGTCTCAACGTCGGAAATCATCACAATGGCCCCTATCAAGAAGTCCAAGAAAGATGCGAACAGCATCAACTCCAAGCTCGCCTTGGTGATGAAGTCGGGAAAGGGTACGAATCTCGCTTTGCCATCAAACTTGCTTGGCCGACCAGTGCGGTTTGGCCTCTCAAACTGGTCAAAGAAATAGCACTTGATGCCACGCTGAACCTACGTTATCACTTGGAACTCGTATGCTAACGCGGATATCAGTCACTCTCGGATACCGTTCCACGTTGAAGGCATTGCGATCTGGCAAGGCCAAGCTCATCATCATTGCCGGCAATACCCCACCCCTGCGCAAGTCCGAGCTTGAGTACTACAGCATGCTCTCCAAGGCCCCGATTCACCACTTTTCGGGTAACAACGTAAGTTGAAATATTCTCTGTGTCTGAACACTCGAGGCGAAAACATTGTCGTGCTTTCCCCGTAATGCGACATGTTACATTTGGTTGGTCTTCTCTCTTTGTCGAGAGATGTCACCCATGTGATCTGCCCAGAGAAGAAGTCTGATCCAGACTTTGGAGGGTTCACTTATGCTTACGCAAATGTTACCATAGATTGAGCTGGGCACTGCCTGCGGCAAGCTTTTCCGCTGCTCCACCATGGCCATTCTGGACGCTGGTGACTCCGACATCCTCAGCGACCAACAGGCATAAATTGGCCAGTTGGTTTTGCATTGTATGGCGTTCCGGGGGAATAACGGGTTCTGGCACTGTTGGAATCGCACGACAGAAGCTGTGCAAGCTTGTGAGGGCACAAGCTCACACAGCGAGCACAATACTACGAGACTTGCCAATGCCCCTTTTGCACACAGATACTCTGTAGAACAACGACCAATGAGCGAAGAGAAGAAAGAACCATGTTGTGTCTGTGATTGTTATGCACTAAATCCTTTCATACATGCAATGATCTTGGGTGACCTTAGGGTCAGTCAAGCATTTTTATAAGCGAAACCCATTATTCCCATCTCCTTGAGCTTTGAATGAACGTCCAGCTGTTCCTCCGAAGGCAACGTTGTAGCTTTGTAGGCCGTGCTGCCAGTCACAGTCACTCGAGCATCTGGTATCAGCAGGTGCCAGGAATGCAACTCGAACACATTTGAAATAGCAAGCGATGATCATCATTATATCTCGCCACCGCTGCGTTCATCGTTGAAGATACATATCTACGGAGTAGGTAGGTACTCTAGGTAATTCTGGCTTGGGCGTCCCACACAGGGAGTAATGGAAAACGAGTTGGTGCGGGTCTTATGTGTTTTAACTTTTGACAGCACTGAATGATCAAGACTGCGTAATGTGTTTTATCATCTACATATACATTGCGCCGAATTTGAAGGCCAGACGTGGCAGGTCACGGGTTGAGGCCTTGCTAAATCGCCAATTTAGCGTTACGACCTGAAGTCTCAAGTGCCATCCCACTTGCCACTACATTTTGCATCAATTGTTCCCAGGCGATCCTGTTAAAGCAAAGTAATGGGGTTCCAATCGCAAACAGAGATCAGGGTAAGCCAGCAGAGGGTAGGATGCTTGATCCAGTCGTTCGCGTGGTGAACGTTGTTACCTATGTAGCAGCAAATCGGCAGACAAGCCAGTCAAGTACCTAAACACATTGGAAGCCTCTTCGCAAAGAGTCTTCTCCAGACTCCGACGAGCGAAAGCAGCCAGTCAGTCAATCGGTCATCAATCAGTAAGCCCCGGAAGAGCAAGTGAAAAAAAAAACCCAAACATCTGGGACAACGACGGAGTGTCCCCGGCTGTTCAATTGTCGGGACTCGGGAGTAGGGGTCGGGACGGCCGACAAATGGGGCATCTTGTTAAGCTGTTATTGTCCGCACCATGTTTCACCAAGGATACCGAGACCAAGCGAGTTTGGAATCACTGGCAACGTGGTCGCTACGAAATAGAGGTATGTATGTATGTATGTATGTATTGAACTGCTAGTCCTGCGTCATTTTTCCGATTTCAAGACACACAACACAACAAGAGCAATTGTTTGATCCACATGGCCCTTCAAGAATGTGTCGAGAGGAAGTTCGAATGCTTTCCGAGATCTCCCTGGAACTGCACGCCATGTAGGGATGGATGTGCAGAGCTCAGTGCGACAGACTACTGTAGTATGTTTCTGCGGGTTGAACAAGTGATGACCATTGCATTTCATTAGGTATTTACTGCCTACCTATTCATAGAGATTGATGAGGGTGATTGTGTGCCATGACTTCGTCTCAGGAGTGCGGATGTCCAAGCGCAGCGAGAAGCGGCACAAAGCACGAGGACCGGTCGCCAGGTCCAGGTACGGCTCAGTACGACGCCACACCCGCGGAGTGGGCGAAGTCGTTGGTACTATTGGACTGTACATTGTACTCCGTAGAATAGTTGTATCGGCCCTGAGCGTGGCGGCAAGTGCCTGGCCCCCCTGGGGCCCTGATGCAATGCCTTTGTCCAGCGAAACCAACGAGCGCCACACGCCAACCTTGACTGAGGATCAAGCATCCCTGAGGCGGCTGCAACACTTGACCCCAGTGATTCGGTCGCCTCGAGAACGACTAGCACCCTCGGCAAACGCTCCTCTTGTGGCGGTGTGCTTGAGGGTTCACCTCTTTCCTATTCATCTATTCTCTCAGATTCCTCTCATTTTTCCATTTACATACCTACATTCCGAGATTCCGACTCTTGCGCTCAATTTCATTACACACGAATATGTCGACCGTGGCCAAGAAGCCGCCTTCTGGCGGTGTAGGACGAGTCGCTGCTGAATCATCGCCCCCTTCACCCACTACCCCTCAGTCACGAAGTACGACTCCGAAGCCATCAATCCCCGTCTTGGGACGCACGCGCACAGGATCTATCCGAAACGGCGCTCCCGTGTCTGCTCGCGCCGCTGCTGTCCGTAGAGACTCATCTGACTCCCGCGCGGAGGCAGTTTCCGCTGTCGAGGACCTGCAGCAACGACTCCAAACGGAGGAAAAGCGGTCAGAGCAACACAAGGCACAGACCGATGTACTGCAGTCAAAACTGGACGAGGCCCTCAAAGATGCTGCCAAATGGGAGGAACGGCTTCACGAACACGAGGAGCAGCTGGAGGCGCTTCGCCTAGAGAAGAAGGATGCCACTCGTCAGATCAGGGAGATGGAGACGATATACGAAGCGGAGCGGAGCGCTATCCTCAAAGAAAAGGAGGAACTCGCCAACAGAGAAGAAGAAATGCAGACAGTAATTCAACGATTGAAAGACAGTCTGGCGCAGAGAAACAATGATGATGAGCCACGACAATCAAGATCAGGTACTACCCCCCCACTCTTTTCGACATCTGATGGCTTGATGTGTTACGGCGCCGCTAACTACGTTTTCCCTTTCTTCCACAGTGAACTCAACACCGTCCCTCGATGGTGGCAGCTTCGCACCTCCGTCCTCGATACAACGAAGCGACTCGCGAAATAATTCTAAACTAATTCTGCAGAAAGACAAACTGATTGAGTCCCTAAGGCTGGAGCTTGCCGAGGCACAAATCAAGCTGGTTGAGACCGAGAACCAGGGTGGTGGCAGGCTTCATGAAGTCGAACGCCTCCTCATGGAAGCTCGCATGGCCAACGCTCGCCTTATGGAGGACAACGAGAGCTATCAATTGCTCCTTCAGGAGAAGACTCTTAAAGGGGATTTTGGCCAGAGCGACTTTAGCTACATGAGTACCGGAGCAAACCAGGATGCGCTCAACGCGCTGGAAGGCAAGACGGCGGGCTCGAGCCTGGCGGATGAGCTGTCTAGTGCGACCGAGGCAGAGGGCGGCGAAAACTATCGCCGCCTTGAGGGTGATCTCAAGTCTATGAGGGAGCAGAACAAGGCGCTCACGCTGTATATTAACAAGATTATCGAGCGTCTGCTGCAGCACCAGGACTTTGAATCCATCCTGGATCAATCCGGGGAGGTCAAGACTGGACAAGTCAACACAAACAAGGAGCTGCCTGCGGCACCCGGAACGGACTCTGCAAACACGAATTCCTCGTTACTTCAGCGCGCCAAGACGATGGCCGTCGGTCCTTCAAAACCGAAGCCACGGCCTTTGTCATTCATGCCATCGGCCGCGAACTCGGCTCACACCGATCCAGAGACCGCACCGAGCATTCCTATTGGGAACCTCGGCCGGTCTGCGAGCACACGACGGACCATGACCCGACCTCACAGCGAGCAGTACACTGGAGCGTCTAGTCTTGTCAGCCAAATGTATCGTGATGGTCCCGTCTCGCCGCCGCTCCCTTACAGGCACTCACAGTCGTTCTTCTCTCCCCCAAGTCAGACCAGCAACCCTAACGTGGCGGCCCGCTATCCCAGCGGAAGTCAAGCCTCTTCCGGCAATTTCCCCGGTATGAGAAGTGAGACCTCAAGTTTGAGCGGGGAGTCTGGAGATCTCTCAACATCTACTCCGCCCTCTCAGTCGCCTCCCCGGTCGCACAGCGATAAGCAAACCACGTTTTACGGCGGCAAACCCCGTCCCCTGCGACTGGTCCAGGAGAATCAGGATGTAGTCAAGGACGGTGGTAACAACAACAGCAAACGACAGACTTGGTATTCAGGATGGGGCTGGGGCGCTAAAAAAGACGAAGCCCAACCTGGAGGAGCTGGTGCCGCCGCCACCAACGCAGCAGCCAGCACCGCCATCACCGCAAATTCTGCTATCCCAGAGTAAGCTGACAAAGATTTTAAGCAAAACATGGAGATGAATCGTGCCAAACAACTCTGTACATGTGGCCGTTTTTTTCTTCTTTTTTTTTTACACACACGCACATACTAGACGAATGTCGACGCTGCTAGAACCTGCGGAAGCCTGCGGACTCTTCATGGCGTCATGGTGTCGTTCATGGGATTCTTTCAGTTAAGCCGGGGCGGTGGGCAGCAATGATTGGGGGAGTGACAGCATGTAATATTGGCCAACACTTTTCTTTTCTCTTCTTGGTTTTGGTTTTGGTTTTGTTTTGTTATTCCTGGTATGAATGGGCATGAAAAACATGAATTTGGCCGATGGGGAGGATGATTGCGGTATGAAAAGAAGAGAGAGAAAAATGACCAACCATGTAGATGTTGGGGATTGGGTTCGATGACATAGCAAGAAAGACGAGGCTGCTTGGTTTTTTTTTCTTTTCATATTATGCTGGTATGACTACAATTGATACATAATGCATGCATTTGCATCTTTCCAAGAGGGGTTCTTTCTCAAAGGAGGGGTTGGGCAATTACCTAGCCTACCTGTTGGTCGGGGTTGACGATACATCTTACATGACGAGAGAAATGGTATGTCTTGCCTTATTTTTGCGAGTTACTGGTCGTGGTTCATGTCGACTCGTCGATGGTGCGTGAGACGAGTTGGAGTGTAATTGACAGGTCACACATGACACAACTACCTACCAGACTTGTTTGTGGCTTTGTTTGCCAGTCTCTCTTGAGTCTTATTATGTAAATTAGGTATTATTACGCTGAGTGGCAGTGAGTGGCTACTCCGCAGACAAAAGAACAACGCACGAGCGATTTTAGTTAGGATCTGAGGGTTATGGGTGACCATTCGATGACCTCTATAGATCTGTTTGGAATACAGGTGAGAGCACCAGGGAAGTTGACGCCCCGAAAAAAGAAGGTCTCAAAAGAAGCCCTATTATTTATTTGTTACATATTCCGCCCTCCCAGTCGCGGAGCACGTGCTCCGGCTCGAGTGCCACTTACATGTGCCTGATCTTACGATCTAATCCGTCTCTGATACGTTACAGAGTAGTTAGTGTCAAGGTGGCAAATGCCCAATCTACCAGACTCTATTCCTGGACATTCGGAGACTATTAGAGTACATGCATGATGCGCGTGCATTGCGCTTCGCAGGTGATTCGTGGGTAAGTATTCTTTTGCGAGTGGCCATCTCAGAACCCTCCTGCCATGGAACGCTATAAAGCGGCCCGATGGCAAGCCCAGGTACATACGCGACCCCGTTGCCGGGGGTAATTACGCATTGATGGCATTGGCAAGATCATAGATGAGAGATCGATGGAACGTTGGGCGTGGACATGGACGCATAATAAAGTGGTTCAGGTGATGAAGTCGAGAAGGCGACATGCAAATGCACTGCACACGCAGATGGCCTCTGCAGAGTCGCAGACTCACCCAATCGGAGATATGTACATACCACATCATGCTACGCAGCTATGTACATTAATATTATACATACTCCGTACATAGTATGTATGTACATATGTACCTAGTGCATGATGATGACGTAGGTACGACGGGAGCGCGAGACGACGATTTGTTGAAGACTGACGACGACGACGGCCCCGTTGAGGCAAGTTGAAACAGAAATAAGCAAACATATTGGAGCCCGTTGATGCAGCGTTTATTAGGTACCTAGGTAGGTAGGTACACCAGCCTCCGCTCCGGCCGCTGTGTCGACGATCAGCCAATTGCGTGGACCGCTGCACTGGCGGGCGCTGTCCGGTTTCATCTTCGCAAGTTACAGTACGGAGTACAGTTCAGGGTACAGCTCAGGGGGCGGCCTTATCAGCTGTAGCCTGTCAGCCAAGTCCGTCTACATACATACATTATATAGGAGGTAAGTAGCAAGCTGGGCGTCGTCAGCACATCGAGTGCTTCAAATTATAATACATCATCAAGCCCCTGGGAGACGGATACAGCCACGTGGTCTGGTCTGGCCTCGATTTCATAGTCATACATACATACATACAAGTTTGCCGAACCCACAACAAGTCAGGACTCAGAACCATCGTATGGACTATGTATGGAAGAAGGGGAATGAGAGACAGGACAAGTGTACTGTTACTACTGTAGAGTGTAGAGTGTAGATTCTAGATTGCCCATGACGCCCACCCGTCAGACATGCAAAGAAAATACGGATTAATACGGAGTAATAAGTGAGACACAATCATCACGCCTAACCAACTCGCCGGTATTCCGCCCTAAAATTGATTTCTTATCCAAAAGTTAAAACTACATACCTACTCCAGTACCTCTCTGTATGTAGATTCGAGAAATGGCGGACCGAGAACAGAAAAAGCGACAGAACTGTCTGTCAGCACCGAATTATTAGTCTCCTACATAAAGTCATGGGATCGAATGGGCAGCACATCCCCGGAAATTGGGTTCCCGTGAAACTGTCGGCCGCGGACGGTGACATGATGCAACTTGCACGGCCCGTCGGCAAATAAAAAGGAGCGTCGGCTCCCCATGTAATAATACTCCGTGCATGCAATATAACACTCGGGTGTTCTGGAACAACATTCTGCGGGCTTTGCGTTCCCCTTCTTCTCGTGCGATGCAGCGTGCTCACTGCTCACCCCCGCCCGATGACTCCGTACCAGTGACCCCTTGTTCCTCTGATTCCGAACATCGAGATTTGCCTTTTCAGGGCGAAGAGTCAAGAGATGTATGTTTGTGTACTCCGGTAGGTACCTACCTAGGTATATACCTAGTAACATACCTGATAGTGATAGGTACTGTACACTGTGCAGTGTATATACATACATGAGGGCGCTGGAGGTCATTGCATTCTCTGTGGCCTGGCAATTCTGGACGGGAGCGCCAGGCAGAATATGTAACTTGTACCTAGGTAGTTAGTGCGAACATGGGCCGAAATGAGCGAATTCCTCCCCTTTCGTTGAACTGTGCCCTTCTCGCTTGTGCTTTTCGCGGCGCGAACACACAATCTTCGCCGAGCCGCGAGATCTTACCTATTGGAGAAGGGTTATCTGCCTCAGGTTTTTGGGCTTAAAGAACCAAACTCACCGGAGACAGACATGATGAGATGACCCCGTCGTCGCGCAGCACTGCGGGCACCAAGCATGTCCCTACATTATACATATACAATGTAGAACATACATATGTACTACCTATGTATGTAATCGTATGTAGGTACATATACCTCCAGCCCTGGGATCAGACGGCACGGTTTAACTAACGAAGTGGTGATATTAGTTTGGCAGTCAACCCCATCAACCGCCCATGTTGACTCCTACATGATGAACAAGTAGTAGGTACATATCAATACACATCGGAGAGGTACACTCTATGTTCCTAGAATCTGTGCCTCTGAAAGCGTATCAATTTATCAAACCTATAGTGAATCAGATGCGAATCAGTGCAGCGTGGTCAATCCGAGGCAGGACTTTCTCCTGCCCAACCCCCAAGGCCCCAACCACGTAACCAGCTTCCAGACTTCCGGCGTTGCATTGCATTGACCTATTTCCAACACAGGTGACAGAAGTCATCTTCTACTGTTGGATACGTAGTACGGTACTTACTTCATTGCATGGCCTGACCAGGGCTTGCATTCTCCTGGTTTCTCTCCTCAGTCCCGGTTCTCTCCTGGTTCCATCCCGGTCTCTCTCCTGGCCTTCACGCCACGCTAAGCCCGATTGGTGGGTGCCACAACAGCCCAACCCAGCGCATTGTGTCATTCGTCATTCAGTCCGCCTCGTTTGGCACACTCTGCATACCCTGGCTGCACTTCCAGTGTCCAATCTGGTCTCTCTCTTCGCACCCCCAAACTCCGACCTTCATCTACAGCCCAGCAACAGCAACACAACACAACACAACACAACACAACACAACACAACACATCACAGCACAGCACAACACAGCACAACACAACACCCCAGGATACCAACACGAGAACACTGCGCTTGCACGCTTTCGCCTGTTCATCTTCGCCTGTTCATCTTCGCCTACACGTCTTCCTCACACACCTTTGGCCAATCCGGCTCCTTTTGGAAACCTACCAGTGCCTGACGACGACCGGCGCACCAGCTCTCTCGCCTTTAACGACGTTACCTCTGCCTCTGTCGGCGCTCTCGTGGTAGCCGCGAGATCCGAGGCCTTTAAAGAATCCATGACGAGCTACCCACGATGACATTGCCTTCCTCAAAACGAACTCTCACCCACCACTTGTGACCCTCCCGAAGGCCTCTTTACTTGCCTCAGGACCTAATACCGGTACCAACCACCTCTCACAGCCATGGACAAGCACAACGCCGTCACGGATGCCATTGTCAATCGCGATGACCCGCCTAATACCAAGACGTCCAATATCGCGAATGACAGTAATGGACCCCAAGGCCCGTCATTAACACGGGCGAGTAACACGACAGTTGCTAGTCGCACGACGAGACTACCGTCCACTTCGAATATTATCGCGAAATCATTGGCTGTCTCTCGAGATGGCTCACCGTCTCGACAACCTCGTCGAACATCATCTTCTACGCCACTGGCTGGCTCGCGATCGCGGAACAATAGCCAGCAAGACCCAATCCCCCCGCGCCAGATTCGTCGCGGGAGTCAAGAGCAAGTCGCGACCATCAAAGCCTTGTCTGCATCTACTACTCCCAATTTACGCCCCAATATTCGAGAAACACTGAATCAAGCAACGGCGCCGCAGAAGCCAACATCTACCCCTGACCCAAAAGATGGGCCTCGTTGGCCGGTATCACCTCGTCTGCGCTCGCCTCCCCCCCACTTAGCGAGACCTGGCGCAACAACTCCCGCAAGACTCAACGAAATGGAGACACCGACGATCAATGTGCAGCGGCCGAGTCCGACAGCTCAAATAGCGGAATCGAGCTATTTCACGACAGAAAGCGACACTGACGATTCGCACGCTCCATCAGGAATACCAACGCCAGGAGGAATACCAACGCCAGGCAGGGCATTGCTAGAAACAGTGCAGGAAGTGAGCCACAATAGCTCACCGGAGCGCCCAAGCGACTCGGCCTTCTTGGAACAGGTCAAGGACAAGCTGAGAGAACCGGAACCCCAGTCCGATAGCGCCCTGAGTGACGGTGGCCGCACACTCAAGTCCAAGAGTAGCCTCTCGACACAGACAAATGGTGCGCTTCAAAACGTCATGCGGACTGACACAAGGAGAACGAGTTCTGTTCCTCCACCGCCGCTCACAACGAGGCACTCAAGCGTCATGACCACCAAACAGGTCAAGAACCAGAGTATGACGGTAGAGACGGAAACCGTCGCCAGCATTCCGCAAGTAGCGCTTACGACTGGCACCAAGGACATCGGATTAGGGACTCTGCGGGCAAAACCAAGTACGGAGACAATAAAACCCAAAAGAGAGAGGAAGAAGGCCGTCAGAAAACAGCCCGTCGTCACTCCTGGAGCCGCGTCCTCGAAAGCCGACAACTTTGAGGCCAAGATTGCCAGCGCGGTAGATGAAGCAAACACTTCCGACTCGGAGGAGACATTCGTCTATGATTCAAACCCACCAGACAATACCGAAAGGTCAAATCGTCGCTTCCACTCGCGGACCCCAAGTGCCACTTCTATGGTGAGCCAAGCCGATCGCCAAAACCTACGTTCCATCTACGGCGTCATGGAGGGCTTA
Organism: Claviceps sp. LM84 group G4; assembly: GCA_018360345.1. Classification (NCBI taxonomy): domain Eukaryota; kingdom Fungi; phylum Ascomycota; class Sordariomycetes; order Hypocreales; family Clavicipitaceae; genus Claviceps; species Claviceps sp. LM84 group G4. The sequence continues at coordinate 1,632 of SRQH01000195.1, read as the reverse complement.
AATCATGGACCAGTGCCCAAGAAGAGCATGAAGTTTGTCAACACCTTTGGTGGCAACGCCAGTGAAGGCCTCACTCCTGGCGACGAAGACGGGAAAGGAAGTGGCCGCAGCGTTGGGGGTTCTGGCCGGGGAACTGTCAGGCATCACCATCACATTGGCAGATGGGGCAGACAGCCAGGCAATGGCCATGCCTCGCTCTTTGACAATGAGTCGCCTTTTCCGAATGCCGCCAAGTCCAAGTTTCCCCCGACAAGCAGCTCTCGCAACCCATCTGCGCCGCCAAGTCCAAGAAGCTATTTCTCAGCCCGCGGCCACCTAAATTCCAAACGGTCCAATATGCAAATGTCTTCCAGTTACGACTTGGATGACACGACGGGTGCTGATGATGAGAGAACACCCCTGGTCGCCACATTACGGGCTTCTCGTGGGCCCCGAAGCAGACGAGGACCGCACAATCTGCGTCAAGCAGAATCCCAAACGTACAGCAGAAGGTCTTCGTACCTAAATCGCTTCGCTGCCTGCCTGGTCCTGACCATGATGCTGCTATTAGTTACTACAGGAGCCATCGGATTCATGTTTGCTACTTCTCAGCCAATGACTGACATTGATATCGTTTCCATCAAGAACGTGGTGACGAGCGAACAGGTCTTGATGTTTGACTTGACAGTCATGGCCCACAATCCCAACATTGTGCCCGTGTCCATCGACCACGCCAACCTAGAAATTTTTGCCAAATCAGAATATGCCGGAACTGGCTCAGATTGGCGAAAACATGCAGCCGCCTCGCGGGATAAGTCTCATACCTTTGACGACCCGGCCAATGATCCCCCCAAGACGGGCCCTGGCTCCGGAGGCGATTCCGATGACGAATCGCGCCCCAACATCCTGCTTGGACGCATTGCAGAGTTTGACAGCCCCCTCGCTTTTGAAGGATCGTTGTTCCATCAGGGCACCTCGTCCTCTACCGGAGAAATGCAGCTCCCCTTTCCGGGCAACGGCACTGCAGGCGGTTCCAAGCAGTGGGACCATATTTACCAAAATGAGTTTGATCTCATCGTCAAGGGCGTGGTGAAATATAGTCTGCCGCTGAGTGCTCATGTTCGGAGTGCCACTGTATCGGGCAGGACGACTGTGAAGCCCAACTCTGCTAATGATCCTTCTCATGAGCCGAATGGTACTACTACACTGGGCATATGATGGGCTTTTCTTCTTCTTCTTTTTCTTTCCAGAGAAAACAGAGCAACAAAATTATACATACTACTAGCTTTATCCTGCATGGTTCTTTCGTTTTTGATGAGTATCTGTTTTTTTGCTTTGGTAGCTGTGTGTGTGTTTTTATCTATTTTTATTCTTGGGCTTGTTTCCTTCTCAGCGTACTTGCATGGCATATTAATATAAAAAGCGCCGGCGTTGGATGTTAACTACCCATGTTTAATTGCACAATTCGCGATGGCTGTTTTGCGAAGATCTGTGAGGGTGAGATGGGAGAGGAATCGAGAGGTAGGGGTGAGAGAGAGAGAGGGAGGTGACGGAGGCGGACACAGCCATGAATGTTGGGAGGAGGCACCATCTAATGCTTGATTTGAAGACTGCTCTGTTGGACTAATAGTCTAATCATGAAGAGATGACAGA
>SRQH01000194.1:0-42792 GCA_018360345.1 Claviceps sp. LM84 group G4 | reverse complement strand
TTCCCCCCCCCCCCCCTCCTCTCCCCGAGTCCCCTCCCCTCCCCCAGAGAGTGCCCGTTGTGGCCCCCGTCCGCCTTTTTTTTTTCTGGTCGCTCTTTCAGTCTTTGTTGGCAAACCGCCCCCTCAAATCTCCTCAACCTGTGCTTCTCCTATTTCGCGCGCCCCCTTTGGCTACACTACATATCGACTTCGGAGCGACCTGTGACGTGTTTCTTCTTGTGGTGGCCCTTTTTAGTCCCCCTTACGATTTGGCATCCTTTGTCGATCCCGTCCACCAATTCGCCCTTTTCAGCGTCAACCACAAACACCCCCCGGCTTCTCTCCCCCTGAAGGCTGACAGTCACTGGCTGTAGCCGCCCGTCCGCTGCCTCGCACCAAACAGGGGAAACGAACAGTACCTACCATCTACCCATCGTGTCGTACCCGTCAAGTCTATCGGCCTTGTTGGCACGAGGCTGGGCCTTTTCCAGCTAGAGCTCAAGCAATCTAGAACCTATTCAAGTTTCAACAGATAGATTTCCTGTTGTCCTCGTCCGCCTCAGCCAACCCGTCTTGACCCTTTCTCCTTACAGCGCCATTCTGTCACTGATCCGTCACAATGTCTGGCCCGGCCTCTTTTCACCAAGGTAAGCAATCTTTACTTGACACGCGCCGCATGTGTGCTTGTTTGCTTTGCCATGTTACCCCCCGTCTCCCCGTTTCCTGTATGATGTATCCTATGGCCTAGGAAGATCAAAGCCTTCGCCGCCACAAGCCTGCTGCTCCGGGCTTGCGACCGCCTTTTACCTTGTCGCGCGTTGGTTGTCGGCCGCACACGGGAATGAAAGCTCGCTGTTGTGTCATGTGGGAGGGGACGGTCGTGTTTCAAAGTTGTTTGGACTTGGTGTGCCTGCATTCCGAGTCTGCCTAAAACCCACTGACACATTTCTCTTGCCAAAGGACGAATTCCCTCTCCTGGCCTATCCGTCAATCTATCCTCAAACAATCCCTTTCGCAATCGCGCCGCTTCTCCAGCCAGTCTGGATGCTGGCTACGCATCACCATCCACCTCGCCTTTTCAAGATCCTGCTATTCGCCAAAGACCCGTGTCCCGGAACCCTTTCCTGGACAATCCAAGCCAGCCTCTCCGATCACCAGGCTTCTTACCAAGCCGACCAGAACACCAGTCGCTCACCGCCGAAGACATATTCGTACGTTTCCATCTATCATCATATGCACCTACTTAGGGGCGATAAAAATGCACTTCCCTTGTTCTTCTCAAGAAGACATTATTTGTCATGGATCAAAAACCAAGATGCTCATACTCCAAATCTTCAGGACTCTTTGACCCTCGATGACAAGATGCCCAACGACAAGCTTCAGCCCCCGCTTCCCGCTCAACGAAAGCCAACAGATCAGCTCGCAGCCCCCTCCACACACCGACCCTCCAAGTCGCAAGAGGAGGCTTTGAGGGCAAAGAAGCCCGTGCCGGGTCCTCGTCCAGAGGCTTCGCCCCATCGAAAACCGCCTGCGCCGCGTCGGCCCCGACGTAACTCAGAATCGTCTGTCATGGACTTCAGCGCTCTCCCCATTACTCCCGAAGAGATGAAGATGATTGAGGCAAAGCGCCTTCGTGATCGACAGCGCGAAAAGGCAGCGCGAGAAGCTCGGGAAGCTCGAGAGCCTCGCGAATCCCGTGAAAGCCGAGAATCCCGAGAGACTCGAGACAAGGAACGAGCTTCCAAGTCGAGAAGTAAATCCGGCCGTCCGAGCAGACGAATGGATCTCATTGATCAGCTTGATGCAACTAGCATCTATGGCACAGGCCGTAAGTAGTACAAAGGCCTCATTTTCTATTGTGCTGATGAAACACATGTCGGATGGGTAGGAGTGGGCGTTTGTGCTAACATGACTTTTTTTGAACGACGGCCAGTCTTCCATCACGATGGTCCATTTGATGCCTTGAACCCACACCGAAACCGGAGCAGTCGCCGTGCTCCCATGCAGGCGTTTCCCAAGGATTCACTCAACAATTCTCTAGGCGGCGCTGGCCCCCTGAATCGTAATCCAGATCACGCGCAGTTCATGGGCAATGGCACCGACGAAGCCTTTCGCGACTTCGCCACTGGCGGTAAGAACAAGAATGGATATAATTACCCAGCGGGCCCATCGGCAGCAGAGCCCGCCATTTTCGACCCGATTTCTCGAGGCGACATTGTCCATGGCGACGAAAGCTATGGCCTCGGTACATCCACATTTCTGGAGGGCACGCCGGCTGCGCAAGCTACCATAGCCAGACGGCAAGCAGAACAGCAACAAGATTTGGGACAGGGTGGCAACTTGCAGCGCAAGAAGTCTCTGGCCCAACGTATCCGTCATATCAACAAAGACAAAGGCTCACGTGACTTTGCTCCATCGGGTAGGATGACCAATCCTGAATGCGTCAACCCTCACAGCAAACGCTCTCCAGATCCGATGCCAGGGACGTCTGGTCTAGGTTCTGGGGAATCAAACCCGTTTTTTTCTGAGTATAGCAAAGGCGAAGAAAGCATGACGGTGCGAAGGAAAGAAAGAGCCATCTCGCCTACCAGTCCGCCGCCATCTGTTCCACGCCGCATGTCGGGCTCTGTGCTGGAGCGTAGAGCCACAGCGGATGCTCCCGGGAGCCTGGACGACGCTGCTCCCGCCAAGCCGTCGGGCCTTTTGGGACGCATGAAAAGCTTGAAAGGTGGTCGAAGATCTAAGAACTCGGATGCCGGAAGCCAATCTGCTGCGCCTGGCGCGGCAATGTAAATCAATTGTTGGAACGCCTACCTGGATGGGCTTGACTCATAGTAATCACTATATACAGACTCCTTGCTGTCTGGCAACAAGAATAAGAATCCCGCCATTGGCCGACGACAAAGTAGCCACGCATTGATGGAAACTGACCATTTTGGCACGCGAGGCAGTCTCGCGATAGATGTACATATCCGTTTCGAACTCCCGATTGCTAGGACTCGCCGTCGCACTGTCTTTGAAGCTTCTGCATGACAGTCACAAACATGAGACACTAGCATGTCGACTTGACCCGATGGGTGTTGCCGCGCTAAGGCGGGGGAGCATTGGTGGCTTGGAAGAAAGGGTAGCAGTTTGAGGTTGCACCTGAGCCGACGGTAACACATGGCGGGTCTGGAAGGGTCGAGATAAGCTGGACGATGGTGGCAATGAAACAAGGCGGCAGTGGTAGAATAGGATTAGACAAGAATCTGTGCCGTACTACATTCCTAGGCAGTTGCTATGAACAACATCTTAAACGAGTGGTCCTATTGAGATGTATATCGTATGTGTATGCCCGTGTTGCAAGTCCCTGTGACTTGGATACTTCCAGAGCCATCAACGAGGAAGAAGACACCCTTTTCGACAGCCCATTTATACCGCCATCAAGTCGGCGAATGCCGGATCTGGAAGGCAAGCGAGAAGATCAGAGCACCTTCAACGCAAAAGTAACATGTCGAGGATGTGATAGGTATATGATTTGCAGATAATGCGCTGATGAGACAATTTCAACGGGTTGGGACACCCACTAACATCTACCTGAGGCTGAGGATAAGGACGCTGTTGGAATCGCTCATCTGTATATTATTCGGTTGCGTATTACGGCGCACGCTGATTGGGTACAGCCACCCCACAGTATGCAGAATCTGCATGCCCTCAACGCCATGCGAGTTGGGATCCCCTTTCCTCTTCTTCTGTTCCTAGATAGACACCACCAAGATACCTTTGTTCGTATATACAACGAATTGAAGGCAGTTGTCTCACCCCCCTAATGATGCGCATCCCATATTGATGTGAATACCCCCCTGTTAACCCAACAGACGCACATTTCAATATTCAGAACGTAACTACGTGACTCTCTAACCTACCCACGCTGTGGCATCTGAGTTGTCCCTTCTGCACTTGTCCCCTCTCCCAAGCTTTCAACCGAGTTACTGTGTCTGTATAGTTACTGTGTCTGTATGTACTATGTAGGTATGTACATACACTTGTACCGTCCATCCATCCATCCATCCATCCATCCATGATCCATCCACCGAGTGGGGCCTTGCGTCCCTTTTGGCATCCTCGGACTCGGGCCTCACTTGCAAGATCCAAGTTCTAACTTCCATCCCCGTCCTCGTCCCCGTCCCCGTCTCGACTCCGATGCAAAACAAAACACCCAACCAAGAGATTCAAGACCAGAAAAGGAGACGAAATATGCAATGATGAAGCCCTCTTCTCCCTCCCCCTCCCCCTCCCCCTCCCCCTCCCCCCCTCCTCTATCCCGCCATGCTACACCCTCCGGCCATCGTTCCCCTACTCCCCTCCCGCCCCTCCCAGCTCACATCCTCGCCGCCCGGGAAGTACGCCGGCGGAATGCCCTCCGCGAGCGAGGCCCTTGTCGATCTGGCTGCGGGGATCTGGACACTCATGTGCTGCGGGGTGGGGGGTTTGAACGGGGTTGTGTGGTGGGTGTGAGTGCGGAGGAGGAGGGGGTGGGGATGGCGGTAAGTACGATCGATGTTGCGGCTTTGTGCTTTGTGCTTTGTGCTTTGTGCTTTGTTGATTTGGGATTTGTTGATTTGGGATTTGGGACTGCTTCGAGATGTTTTTGTTGGTGTCTGGGTTGGTGGTTTCCATGTACAAAGGGGAAGAGCCTGTAGGTTGTGGGAGGCTATATACAGGGTTCGAAGGGAGGGGAGGGGGGGACTACTGTTGGGCAGGGCATCTTTGGTTTACCGTTTTCGTGATGTTGGATGAGGTCGTATTTGAGAGGCACTTTGAATTGAGACATGTCATGTATTCATGGCGCGTATGAAGCTGTCTGTTCTGTACTTGATGTCTAGCGTGCGCCTCTTTCTTTCTTTGTACCTGAGTGTTGAACGCTTTCAAATCAGAGAAGACCATTGTCGAAGACGATATCAGAAAAAAGAAAAAAAAGAAAAAAAGGAAAAAGGAACATGTACAAGACTGCTAACAAAATCACAATCTAGCTAGGCCTCCAGGTCCTCTCTCGAGAACTCCTCGACTGTCCTGATTCCCGGGCCCTTATCATCACGCCCCGACCAGCGGCAGAAGTGCTTCATTCGCTGCGCGAGAGCCTAGTCGCACAGCAGCAGCCGCAGGAGCAGACAGGTGGAGGCTGCTCGTTGGAACATTGTCTAGAGCGTGCGATGCTCTCGTGTGTTTTTGACATGGATGGGCTGTGGGAGGTCTTGTCTGACTTGTCTGACGCGGAAGCTGACGCCGAGCCGGATGATAGCCACAAAGGGGACCAGAAACACGAGATGCAAAAGCAGACGCAGACGAAGGGAACGGAGATTCAGGATAGTCAGGATGAAGAAGAGACTTTGTCGGCGCCTCTGAATGACACTACCACCACCAGCAACAACAACAGCAACAACAACAACAACAACACCATCACGACCATCACCAACACAACACCGTCCTTCATCCTCATAACCCATTTCTCAACCCTCTTAAGCGGCCTCTTCGCCCAACGCGAACGACAAGCCGCCCACTCCACCGTCTCCCTCCTAAGCGCCCGCCTAAACTACCTCTCCCGAAACCTGCCCCCCAATCCCCTCATCATGATTCTCAACTCCGTCACCGAGTCCCCCGGCATAACCACAGCAAGAAGACCTCATCAACCTCAAACCCGCATCCACGACGACTCAAGGCCTACAAAAATAAAATCCCACCCCTCCGCAGCTCTTGATCCCTCCCTGCAGAGCATCTTTAACGCACCACCCTCGCTCGATATCCCGGGGTACTACTACACGGGGAATCTACCGCGGCGTCTGAAGCCCTCGTTTGGGCTTGTCTTTACGCAGCTCCTGGATCTGCATTTGCTGTGCTCACGGGTGGCGAGGACGCGAGCGCGCGATGGGCTGCCTGGCTTGCAAGACGGAGAGGAGGGAGATACAGGCGGTGTCGTGACTGTGGTGGAGGTGCTGATGGATGAGATGGGGGTTTGGCAGGGTAAGAGGGGGGTGAGGCCGAGGAGAGAGCAGAGATGGACGGCTGTGGATGTGGTGAAGGGGAGGGTGTGTTGTGCAATGTAGGAGGCCGCCATGGGAGCGTGTTGAGAGAGATCTTGTCACTTGTGTGTGGATGCTTGGACGTTTATGACTGAGAGGTAGGTATATGATGGAAGGCAGCAGAGGGGTATAATTCCATCCATCCTCGGCGAGGGGGTAAGTGTATGTATGATACATATGTATGTATACGAGTTGACTGGGTGAGAGAGGACGAGGCAGGATGAGAGCTGACGGACATGACGCACGGCGGTGTGAAAGATGGAGTAGCAGAGATAGACCAACTGTGAGTAGAATGGACACTTCCCGGCTACTACCAAGCTGGACCACTATGACGAAAAGGGCAGCCGGCCCAACGATATGACACGGCGTTCATGAGGAAGAATATGTATCAACACCATATGCAGTAGCCGATTGCTTTACTCAGGTAGTCATGCTCTTTTTGAAAAGTTTTATTCAAGTTAATTCTCTTCCGCCGCGCAAGTCTTATAAACCTGCCCACGCAATGTTATATGCCCAGCAAGGACAATTCCGTGACAAAACGTATAATCAACTACTAAAGTAAACAATACAACGCTACAAAACAAGCTCTCTTCAAAACCCTGATTCCAAAATAATGATTAGAAATCGAAAACGAGCCAAGAAACGAAAGTAAAGAAAGATAGGGCGCGAGACCGAGGGTGAGAATCCAACACGGCTTGGCGCCGGCGGCTAGAACATAAGGGAAATGTAAAGTGAGAGAGGCCGGACCTCTGAATAGCAACTCAAGCAGCGAGTCTATCTCGTGTCTCTTCCTGGCAGAACGCCACGTAGACTTCTTTCCTGGTGATTTGAGATTCTCGAGTCTACAGGACATGTCATGCATTTCTGCTAGCCCAAGTCTCATGGGTTTCCTAGATGCGAGGTCGGCCCGCCTAGGATTTGCGATCGTCCGTCATGCTTCCAAAAGTCAATAGCTTCGACTACATCCTCTCCGCGTTCGTCTTCATATGCAAATAATATCTGAAAATAAACGTTAGTATCCTTTGTGAGTGATGCGCGGCATCGTTTCACAATCGTAGCAGCAAGGCCTCAAACATACCTCGTGAGTACTGCTGTGTAGCATGCGAATATTCTTGTGTGGTACAATATGTACCGCGCCATTCTCAATGCTGCGCAACTCGATAAAATTGGGCTCAAACGCAAGTATCCAAGGGTAACTGAGCGCAAAGCTCGTAGGAGTTCCTTCCCAGTCGATACGCCACTCAGGTCGAGCTCGCCAACCATTGCGGTTAACAAAGAATGAAAACTCCGAGTAGTTGAGTAGGAATTCGCCATTGAGACGCTCAATGTGGATGGGTCTGACGTTTTCCTTGCGAGCGACAAAGTCTAATGAGGTGTCGGCCTGGTCAAGAAGAGACTGCGTTTCCAACGTCTCGAGCGAGACAACCTCGAAACCTCGAGCACATGCCACGCACAGCTTCGACTTCAGGAAGTGGACCGATGATGATTCAGTGGGAATGTAAAACTCCTTGAAGGGCTTCAGCTCATCGTGTCCACCTGCCATGAACTTGCCAAGACCCTTTTGCTTCTTGCCCTTGGTCATGGCATCATTGGGTTCAAACACCTTGATCGTGGTGGACAACGCGGACGATTTGACACAACACACCAGGTGTCTGCCCAGGCAGATACCCGTCTTGAAAAAGCTGCAGTGATTCTGAATCTTCTTCGGTCTCTTGGTCATGGCGGGTTCGTCGGGGTTCAGCGCCGTCAGAGAATAAGACTGCAGAGTCTTGTTGGACAACACCAGCAACAATTGATACTCCTCCAGAATGTCAATCTGGGTCACGTTCGGAGTCTCTAGCACTCTCCTCGGCATCTGCTCCTTGTTCTTACGATCAGAAAGATAGATGCCGTTATCTGTGCCATACAGTAATTTTCGTCCACCATCTGTAAACTCATTCTTAGTCTCACTCTAATATGCATTCAGACGAGCCGACTCAAGCCATCTTTATGGCTCTTCCACGACGCCATGGCGGGTTCTGCAAGAGCACATGAAGAAAAAGAGGGTCAAAGCTCCAGAATAAGAAACCGAAAAAAAAAAGAAAAAAAAAAGAAAAAAAAAACATACCAAATGGCGAAACACAGTTGATCTGGTTGGCACCGACGAAAAAGTTGCTCGAGATAATCGTCGTGTTGAAAAAGTCGGCACGAGAACGAAGGCGCTGCTGTGCATTATCAATAAACTCCAGCCACTTTTTCCGAGCGGCCTGGTTACTAGCATATAGTGATAACTCATATCCCGCCTTACCCAAATGTCGAAATGTTATTGGCCATCCCTCGCCTTTCTTCGTATCGGCATTGTTGGTCCTTATGGATGGGATGAGACTAGACGAAGAGCGCTTCACCCCCTGCTGCCCCGGAATCACCTCATCCATTTCGCGGATGGCGAGAAGTTCCAGGGGAATCGGCCGCCGATACGCCTTGATCTCCTCATTCTTGCCATTCTGCTTAATGCGGACGAGAAGGACGGCATGATCGAACAGGAATGCCGTGATTTCCGCCGGGTCTGTGGGTGACTTCTTGAACTGACTCTTGAACACCAGCTCGCGTCCGTCTTCCGTCAGCCGGAGGTCGACTCTCTCGTTGGGTCGGAAGCGAAGCTGCTCATGAAGTCGCCGCAGGTTGAATCGATTCTCTGCTTTTCCGGATTCGGCATTGACTCTTCCGAGCAGGTCACGAATCATGGTCAAAACTTTGGGGATGTCCTCCTTATCTGCATTCCCGTCCTCGGTATATTTGAGAACGTTTTCTAGCAGGAGAGGATATCGAGCCAGGCGGGTTGTCGGCTTGGTGAGATAGCCATTGAGCTCTAGCTTTCTGGACTCCTTGCGTCGCTCAATCTCGTCCACAAACTTGGCAAAGTGTGAATTCACCGATCGCTCATTCTCAAACTCGAATTTTCCCTCTAGTTGCCTGGAACCGTACCATATGAATGGCTCAAACTGAGGCACAAACTCAAGAAAGACATCACCAATGTTGTGCACTATGGGATCCTTTTGTTGCCGATTGGTAAGAGAGACGGCAAATCGCGAGCTGACATTGTGGATACTTGGATGGTCGACAATGTTGCTAAAAATGTTCTTGACCGCCTTGTCACGCCGTTGCAGCGGGATGGGCGAGGCCTTGGATCGCAGTGGAAGAATCCAGAAATCGCGCAGGTACTCGAGATCCTTGACGAAATCTCTCTCCGTGTAGCAGATTTCGGAGATGACCTCCTGTCGCTTCTTTTCACGCTCATCAACAGCATCCGCCACTTCTTTGGGAACCGAATTGATCCACAGCTTTTGCTCATCTGTCTGGTCAACTTCGTCGTCGTTAACGTTGGTGGCGACATCTTTTCGCAAGCCGGGATTGATCTTCAAGTTGAGCCTAGAAACCTGTTCCAAACGCCGCGGGCACGCAATCGAGTAACACAGCTGATCTCTCGTACAAGTGGGCGAGTAACACTCTGACAGCAGGACGAAAACTCCGTCCACCTGGGGCTTCTCCTCGGGCTCTTCCATGAGGTTTTCCCTGAATTGGTACATTTCAGCTTGCGAGTCTCTTAATCTGTGCTCGTACGTCACATCGTGGAAGAATTTCTGGGCGTCAAGGGCTCGACCGAGCAACAGGGCCAGGTTTCGGTCCGTCGTTCTGATAATATACGACAAGACATCCACTGCTTCTGATCCGCTGAAAGCATTCTTGTACGTGAGCTCGTTCTTGGTACGATCTCCGGTGATAATTTTTCTGCGAAAACATTCGGCAACTCTCGACAACAGCGCGGGATAGACGAGTGGCGGCCGAATTTTGGTTGCCGTGTGTGGCCGCTCACTCTCGATAGACGTGCTTCTAGCCGGTCTTCCCACCAGGGCACCGACATCAGAGTCCGAAGGAGCTATTGTGGAGGCAGTGGTCGAAGCCATGGACACTGTTCTACTATGCTCGGGATAGCCAGTCGACGACGCCATGCTGGGAGTGCGAGTCTGAACTCCGGGAGCAGTCTGATAACCTCCACTGGACTGGAAGCTATTCGACATAGACGCATCGTTTGGTGCACGCCGATTTGGTATAATTCGCCCACTCATTGTCTGATGTGCGTCGTTTGCCATGGGGTAGTAAGCACCACTCATGGTCATGGAGCGATCATCGTGGTGCCGTTCAGGTACCACCCTTCCCTGGGCTGTTGTTCTTGAGGAGCTTTGATTCGAATAGGCGGCTTGCCGAAATTGATTCGCCGGTGATTGTTGATACGAGCTCGGCGACGGATGGTACATTTGTTGGCGAGGAGCCGAAACGAGAGACTGTGACCGATAGGGGTCACTGTTGAGAGCTGGTCTCGGTCCGCCGCCTTGTGTATTACCGCCGTGAGGGCCACCATATCTCGGTCCAGCAGTCTGAGGTGGAGGTAGTCCTCGAGACTCCATTCGAGGAGGCAGAGGCCCATTAGAGCTCGGATACGCTCTTACCGGTTGATTCTGCTGCATATATTGAGCCTGAGGCGAGGGACTCTGATGCCCTCCTGATGCCAACCGTTGAGTCGGGTAATATCCGCCTTCTACATTGGGGTCGTTGTGTCGGGACCTCTGAGCTGAAGGGTCTCGCTCTCCGTAGTATCCTTGTTGCGGTCGCGGAGGAGGTTGTCGATGCATCATGCCGGGAGCAGTCGAGGACATGGAGGGAGCGGTGGATGACGAAGTCATTGTTTGAGATCGTCCTGCAGGAGGCGCAGCCGCGGCACCGAACATGTTGGAAAAGGCGGCGTCTCGCTGATAATTGTTCTGTTCGGGATATCCGCGAGGTGGCGGCGGCCGTTGCTGAGCTCGAGGATCATACTGGTACTCTGCCATGACGAATTCTGGTGGCTAATGTTGTCGTCTATTTATGTCAAAGGCGGAAGTAGCTCAATGTTAGAATAACCTGGCTGCTGACAAACGAGAGGGCTCATGCCGAGAAGCTGCCACGTCCAACTAAGTTGTTGGTTAGGAGAGAGGAACGTGCGGTCCGAAATCAGGAACAAGCACAAGGCTTACCTACCGTGCGAAGCCGTTATGAACGGCCAGCAATGGAGAGCGAGGCAAATTTGGCGTTGAGTGCCAAAATGGCTGAGCGTGATGCGAGGATTTCGATGTCGGCGGGTCCCTTCAACCCTCGTGGCAATCCTTCAGACCGATTGCTCTGCACGTGTACGTGTGCTTCTCTCCGCTCTCCTTTCCTCCCTTATGAGGCTGGGACAGACGATGAGAGGAAAGACTAAGACGGGGAGGGAGGGAGAGGCAGCTGGATGTTGTCGGCAAGTGAACTGGACGTCAGAGAGCCGATTCCAGCAAGCGGACGGCTCAAAAGACCGTAGAGCACGGCAGACCAGTAAGCTCTGGATCCTGGCGCGGAGAAAGACGTGCCGGATGAGGGAGGCGCGGTTGACTTTGAGGCGCGAAGTGGTCCTTCTGATGGTATCGTCGATTATCTGCGTCGGCGGAAACAAAACGTCGCTCGTTGCCCACGTCGAGACTGGAGAGTTTCTGCAGGAGCAATGGCACCCCGGGCCCAGCAGTAGTAACGTTCAAGTTAGCGGACCGGGCTGGCGGCTGGCCCACTGAGCTGGGCCGAGCTGAGCTGTAATTGGCCTGCAGCCTGGCGGGTGGACCCCATGAGGCATTGCAGAGGCTTGGGTTTTGGCGTCCGATTGTGGAGGGGTCCTTGGGCCAAACCATTTTCTACGCGACCCCTTTTCTGTTTGCCTCAGTGCTAACGACTTTCCTTCCGAGCTGCCGGTGCCTGTGCCTGGCCCAGCGAGTCGTCTTGGGTCTAGGTATTCCCCCTTTGCTACTTCTGGATGCTAATTGCAATGATGCCACAAGCCCGTGTTCCGTGTCGTCGTCACTTTCCATCACTGAACCCGGCAGTGGGCACTGGCCGTCACTGAATAATAAAGGCGCGCAAGCCATTCGCCAACCGAGCTGGCCGGTCACGTGGCCGTGGACTCTCACGTGGCTGTTTCGTGGCATCAGATTGCGAAGGATGAAGCAGTCATTGCTAATGCTCGATGATGAAATCTGTGCCATTTCTATGCCGTCTATCGCTTCTATAACGTTGTCAACGAGACAGTGCACAGATCTTTGAGAAGAGCAGCCAACTTCTCCCATGCAGCGATGATGAAGATATGCGCGCATCCATGGGCCTGATGCCACATGTACGTTTCTACCATTGTCAGGCAGGTTATCATCATATGCCATGGTAATTGACAAGATACATTCTCAATATTGAATCTAGGACATCAAGTCGACGAGTCCTCGTAGAACGAACATCGCAGCGGACAGCGCCACCGGACGTTATTGACGGCCTATCTCCGGCCGACTTGAATGCCGTGTTCCCTCGTACTTTGGACTGTTCGATTGAGCTTCTCGCATACATGTGGATGATTGACAATGCACGATACATATCACACACTATATTTCGTCCATATCTTTCTCAACACTGTGCCATTTGATCCCCCCATTGATGCTTGAAACTTCAACATCGATGATGGCGTCAATTTGTGGGTCGCCACCAGTACGATTGAAGCGAATGCTCAATTTAGACTTCCAGACATATGGGGACATGAAGAGTGTCTGGACTCTGGCGAAGAAGAATTCGCCCCGATGACGACCAGATGATGCAATCGCCCTTGAATCAAAATCGTTGGCTGCTTGTGCTCGCGCCAGGCAGATGATGCCCGTCGAAAACTCCTGTTCTCCAACAACCCCAATCCAGCATATCAGCTTTACGGCGGCAGAAACAGGTATCAAAAGCCCATCATGACCGTAGCATTACATTTAAAACATTTTCGCAACGCATTCCCCCTTTCACGAGCCTGTATCAGCAGAGTCGCTTCGCCACAGCGTTCCTCGCAAAGATTAATTCACGCAAAAGGTGCCAAAAGTGGCGAAGAGGGACAGTTCAAAGCGGTGACAGCGTCTCAGTCGGTCCACGAGCCGAGGTTGGTCTTTCTGGCCCCTAGAGATTCGGTTCGAGCAAACACGTGCCAAGGGCGGTGTTGTCTTGTCTCTGTCTTAGCACTAACAAGCCCTTCTTATAGCCAGGAGATGATGTCGAAACCTCCTCAGAAAGCGGCCAAGCAGGAGCGCAAGCCGAATAAAGAGCCGAATCCAGACTTGATAGGCGAGAAAGAAGGAGGCAATAAAAGTTCTTGACAGCTGTCAGCCTGTGTGCTCCATGGGTTCTAGAACTTTTAGGTCAAGCAGCACAAGAACAAGCCTGGAGGGGTTTTTCGTTCCTGGGGCCCACGAGCGTACAACATATCAGCACTAGACAATACAAGGGTCAAAGGTCTGATTACAATTCGTGATGTCTGTTACATATAATAACTTGTGATACCTACGGCGTAGCTACGTAGAGCTGAAGAACGGATGGGAGTGGCGTCAGGAACACGAACACGAGGTGCGATATGTAGGTACTGGGCAGCGGGCCAGGTAGCCAATAGTCAATGAGCGCGCGCGCATCGTGCATGCATCGTGCATAATAAAAATTTCCTCCGCCCGTGTGAACTTCGGAGCCAACGCTTTTCGATTCACAGCTCCCTGTTCTCATCATCCCAACTTCCCAAGTCTATCAGCGAATTCGTCGAGTGCTCTAGGGCCCTAGGCTGTAGCTAATTAGCCAACATTCGAATCGCATACCAGACAACCAATCAAATTACTTGGGAAATCACGAGCGACTGCTGTTCCAATTTCATCGAGGTCGATTCCCTTTAACAATGAAGCTCAAAGGCCAAATAATAATTCGAGCCCTTCTTGTCCAACACTTCTTGCGGTCACGATCGTAATTTTGATGCTCAACTCTCATCTCAAGACACCGTCTGTCTCCCTTCACCGAGTTTGCCTCGGAGTAATCAAGCATCAAGTTGAAATGAGAATACGCAGCGCCAAAACAGACCAGATGTAACTGACTACCTCATGTACTTGATGTCAGTCGAACCGAGGACGATCGCTGATGCAAAGGAAGGTATTCACGAATTCTGTCTCCCCATTGTCACTTCGAAAACGAATCATCGCAACATCGAAGCTTGTAAGCTCCGACGATATGAGACCTTAATCCGCCAGCTGTAGGCCGAGAGACGAGCAAAGTCGTGGCGGCAATCATGGATGATAGAACCTATACTTGAAAAGATCATCGAAAGCCACATGGAAAAACACGTCAAAGAACCAAGCAAAGTGTAGGCCAGAAGGCTCTTGGATGAAGGATTTGACTCTCCAAGGCATCTCTGGATGAATCAGCTCCCGTCCGCTTTGCTATACCGTGACACATGGTTTCGGTCGAGCACTTGGGAAGCCTTGTATGACTGTTTATTACCTGGCGGCCGAGGGCATCTGCAATGCCAGGATTCGACTATTACAGTAATCTCTCTGGAAGCTCCGCGGTTTTCTTGTTCCTCAGTGGTGTTGAGTCACTACATGAAACTCGCGGAATTGGTCGCTACGTGTCAACCTCACTGCTCTGAGCTCTCATACTATCTCCAAATGAGGCAGTGCCCTTCATTTGGACCATCGCGCCAAGGCAGTGTAAAGAGATATTTTGATGAGCAGATTCGATAGTCTGAACACGCAGGTTTTGTGGAAGCGAGATGACAAATTGCTCTTTAAACACCTCTGAGCACTATGTTCGGCGTACATGACGAATAAAAGTTTCATACTCGACACGCAGTCCACACCCCGGTTCACTATGCCCGATCACACTTTACCTGTTGTGGACCCCCTCAGCCATATCTTCGCGGCCAAGTCGGGTAGCATGAACTTTCCAAAGGCGTGGTTTTTTGGTCGAGGCCCAAAATTCTCCATAGCAATGTCAAAGTTTTGCAGGATGAAGATAACGGCGAGTTTGACCTCGTCGGATGCCATGAATCTGCCGGGACAGGCATGGCGTCCAATTCCAAAGTGCATGCTCTGTTCATTCGTCGCCGTCAAATCACACGAGGATTTGAGCTTCGGGTCACCTCGCATTCTGGAAAATCGGAAGCCGTCAAAGGTCTTGGCATTCGGGTAAAACCTCTCATCGTCGAAGATGGGAGAATTTGGTGTGAAGATCACGCTACCTTTGGGGACATGAAGACCATTGGAAAAGGTGAACTCCTTGAGAGCGACTCTTGCGAGGGAAGCTAAGCGCGACTGAATTTTAGCGCAGGACTTCGACGAGATGAAGATTGTGATGAAGGATTCAGGATAGAGCAAGACGGGTCATACCTGCATCAAGAGGATTAAACCTCTGCGTTTCTTTGATGAAACTATCCATCTTGTACATGGAGTCCATCGCCGCTTTCGTGCCCTGCCCATGCTGTTCAAAACATTGCTCTACTTCTTCTCGAAGCACACCGATATAATCGGGTCGTGTAGCGAGCTCGAAAAGTGTATGTGCCATCAGCTAGGAAGAGGGTCAGCTTTCTCGAACGATGAAGCTGGTGAGGCTCGATGGTTTTGGATGGAACCAGACAAGGAATGCATACTTGACTCGTAGTATGCAAGGCTCCGGAGATGAAGCTAATCATGACATGCACGACATGCGCATCGCCATACATAGGATCACGACGGTTGTCGATCCAATCCATGGTGTAATCCAAGATATCCTGAGCGAGGAGCATTAGTCAATGCAACTTGCAATGCGTTGGGCTATCTGCAAGAAGCACGCGTACCTTCATGGGGTTTTTCTCGAAAGAATTTCTTCTGCTATCAACCTCGGCCCTGATTTTCTCCTGCAACTTTCTCAAATGCTGCGTAGAAGTCAGGTATCTCACGACAAAGCTAGACACACGATGATTCATTAGATTGTGATCTTGAGGCAAGAACGATTCGCGGGGGCATGACCTACGGCTTTGCCCAAGTCGGGAACCAGCGTAGCAGAAGTGCATCCATTGGAAATGCGTTACCAAACTCACAACACAGATCCAAGAACGCCACATCGCGGCACAAAGATTTACCAAACAAAGCAAATACAGTCAGACGGACGACGATCTTGAGACAGAAAGGGAAGCAGGCTGCGGTCAGCCACCCAGAATGGGTCGAGGTATCCGAAACGGGATCGGCGGCATTTGACGACTCGATCGAAGGCTTTTGCTGATTATCTGCCAACACTCGCATTTCTACCTGGAAGGCGTAGAAGAGCTCAGCGGAGAGAGCTTCGAAGAAGGTGACATCGAGCTTCACTGCCTTTGTTCTCTGCCAAGTCAGAGATTTGGCAATGATTGAGCTGGGGATCATGTCGGGTCGGGCAAGATATCCCGGGAGCAAGAAATCGAATTGAAAGTCCTTTGTGTGAGGATCAGCCGTGCTGGTTCGTTCAGATGCGATGATAGTGAAGTTCTTGAAGGTACCTGACAAATTGCAGTCCGGAACGACAAGTGGTTCTCATCCACGTTCTGATATTCTCTAGTCATCTTTCGATCACATATGAATACCTCCATTCGCGTCATGTTGGGCATCTGAAATGCAAAGTCTCCATGCTGAACACGAAAAAAGAATACAATATCATTATCAGTCGTTGGACTCGGAAGACCGTATGGGAGACCATCGTTCTCATCAACTTGCCTTCCTGTAACCTTCGACAATGGACTCTCGGGCGTGCTGTATATTTCGCAGAGCCGCCAGCCAATACGTATACTGAACTCCTACGCCGATCACTGGCACGTCGACCTTGGGGCCGTTTCAGTCAGATCGGGCACGCAATATCTATTGGTAAATAGAAGAGGGTGTGCTCAAACCTTGGTGCGGTGAGTGATATATCGAGATAATAATTCACCGATGAAAACAGCGCCTGCTACGGCAAGAGCTGCCATGAAACATAATTCGGAAAAGCTGAGATTGTAAGCCATGATGATGATATTCAGGATATTTCTGAAAACACAAACGATCTGGCTTTGTTGTGGCCAGGGTCAGTGGCAGACCCCCGAGTGCAGACCCCGCGACTGAAAGGCGATGTGCTTCTTCACATCCTTCGTCTTTAGGCTGGAACTTTACATGTAATGTTGTGGATGCTGCGTATGTAGCTGCGTCACGCGTGGCTGCATAGCTGGCAAGGATGAAGGAACTTGTTGCATCTACGACAGCAAACCAACGCTAGGCATCTGAGCACAGCATCTACACTCCGCATTAGGTAGTGTTTCACTCGACAGTTCGCCGGAAGTCCATGCATACATCGATGTTCGATAGCTCATGAGGACGATTGTCACCCTGGTAAAATCGTGGATCAGGCTGTCTGGCAGTGGCGACAGATGGGTGGTGTCTGATGGTGTGTGACTGTGGGTAGTGAGAATCTACATCTCAGAGAAGCCTGGTTTCGTGGCTTCAAGTCAGACATTTCATTGCATGAGATACCTGCCCGTCTGAGGTTGATCAACTTGTGCTCGCGAAATCCTAACCGGAGTGCTGCATCAGTCGCGACAGCTCGTTAACCTTCCCGAGTCACTACATGAAACTAGCGAAATTGGTCGCTACGTGTCGACCTAGCTGCTCTAAGCTCTCATGCTATCTCCAAATGAGGCAGTGCCATTCATTTGGACCATCGCGCAAAGATAGTGTGGAGAGATATCTTGATGAGAAGATCCCATAGTCTGAACACGCAGGTTCTGTGGAAGTGAGATTACAAATTACTCTTCAAATATCTCCGAGCACTATGTTCGCCGTTCGGTGTACATGGCGAATACAAGTTTCATACCTCTCTCGACACGCAGTCCACACCCCGGTTCACTATGCCTGATCATGCTTTACTTGTTGTGGACTCCCTCAACCATATTTTCGCGGCCATGTCGGGTAGCATGAACTTTCCAAAGGAGTGGTTTTTGGGTCGAGGCCCAAAATTCTCCATAGCAATGTCAAAGTTTTGCAGGATGAAGATAACGGCCAGTTTGACCTCGGCGGATGCCATGAATCTGCCGGGACAGGCATGGCGTCCAATTCCAAAGTGCATGCTCTGTTCATTCGTCGCCGTCAAATCACACGAGGATTTGAGCTTTGGGTCACCTCGCATTCTGGAAAATCGGAAGCCGTCAAAGGTCTTGGCATTCGGGTAAAACCTCTCATCGTCGAAGATGGGAGAATTTGGTGTGAAGATAACGCTACCTTTGGGGACATGAAGACCGTTGGAAAAGGTGAAATCCTTGAGAGCGACTCTTGCGAGGGAAGCTAAGCGCGACTGAATTTTAGCGCAGGACTTCGACGAGATAAAGATTGTGATGAAGGATTCAGGATAGAGCAAGACGGGTCATACCTGCATCAAGAGGATTAAACCTCTGCGTTTCTTTGATGAAACTATCCATCTTGTACATGGAGTCCATCGCCGCTTTCGTGCCCTGCCCATGCTGTTCAAAACATTGCTCTACTTCTTCTCGAAGCACACCGATATAATCGGGTCGTGTAGCGAGCTCGAAAAGGGTATGGGCAACCAGCTAGGAAGAGGGTCAGCCTTCTTAGACGATGAAGCTGATGAGACTTGACGAAGTTTGGATGGGACCGACAAAGAAACGTACTTGACTCGAAGTGTGCAAGGCTGCAAAAATAACGCTAATCATTACATGCACAACGTGCGCATCGTCAAACATAGTATCACGACGATTATCCATCCAATCCATCGTGTAGTCCAAGATATCCTGGGTAAGCATTAGTGAACGCAACTTGGAACACGATGAGCGATTGCAAGAAGCACACGTACCTTCATGGGGATTTTCTCGTCCGAGTTTCTTCTTTTATTGATCTCGGCCCCGATTATCTCCTGCAACTCCCCCAAACGCCGCATAGTAGTCAAGTATCTTACGACAAGGCTAGACACACGGCGATTCGTTAGAGCATAATCGTTGAGGGGAACGATTTGCTGGGGCTTGACCTACGGCTTTGCCCAACTTGGCAATGAGCGTAGCAGAAGTGCATCCATCGGAAGTGCGTTGCCAAACTCACAGCACAGGTCTAAGAACGCCACATCGCGGCACAAAGATTCGCCAAACAAAGAAAATATAGTCAGACGGGCGACGATCTTGAGGCAAAATGGGAAACAGGGTGCAGCTAGCCACTTGGAATGGGCTGAGGTATCCGAAACGGGATCGGCGGCATTTGACGACTCTATTGAAGGCCTATGCTGATTTTTCGCCAACACTTGCACTTCTGCTCGGAAGCCGTAGAAGAGCTCAGCGGAGAAATTTTTGAAGAAAGAGTCATCGAGCTTCGCTGCCCTTGTTCTCTGCCAGCTGAGAGCCTTGGCAATGACTGAATTGGGGATCATGTCGGATCGGACAGAGTTTCCTGGGAGCAGGAAATCGAATTGAAACTCCTTTTTGTGGGGATTAGCCGATCTGGTTTGTTCAGAACTTCAACTTCAGATTCGTTGATGATAAAGTTCTTAGAGTTACCTGACAAACTACAGCCCGGAACGACAAGTGATTCTCATCCACGTTCTGATATTCTCTAGTCATCTTTCGATCACATATGAATACCTCCATGCGCGTCATGGTGGGTATTTGAAATGCAAAGTCTCCATGCTAGACACCAAAGAAATAAGCATGTTGGTCATTGGACTCGGGAGATTATAGGGATTCATCTGCCTCGTCAACTTGCCTTCCTGTAGCCTTCGACAATTGACTCTCTGGCGTGCTGAACATTTTGCAGAGCCGCCAGCCATTTTGTATACCGAACTCCTACGCCGATCACTGGCACGTCCACCTTTTGGCAGTTTCAGTCAGCTCGGGCACGCAATTCCATGGCGAATGTTAGAGGGAGGGGGTGCTCAAACCTTTATGCGATGAGTGACATACCGAGACAATGCTTCTCCGACGACCACAGCGCCTGCTACGGCAAGAGCTGCCATGAAACATAATTCGGACAAGCTGAAGTTGTCAGCCATTATTGAGAATATTTTCGACAACGCAGAAAATCTGGATTTGTTGTGGCCAGTGCCCAGAGTCAATGGCAGACCCCGCGACTGAAAGGCGATGTGCTTCTTCACAACCTTCGTCTTCAGGCTTGAACTAAGTATGCATGCAATGTTTTGGATGATGCATGGCTGCATAGTCACCAGTTGGCAATGATGAAATTGATGAAGGGGCTTGTTGCCAACTTGCATCTACGACAGCAAACCAACGCTAGGCATCTGAGCACAGCGTCTACACTCCGCATGAGGTAGTGTTTCACTCGACAGGTCGCCACTGGCCAGAAGTCCATGCATTTATCGATGTTCAATAGCTCATGAGGACGATTGTCACCCTGGTAAAATTGTGGATGAGGCTATGGATGGGTGGTGTGTGACTGTGGGTATGTAGTGAGAATGATGTACCATGTCAGAGAAGCCCGACCCCGTGGCTTCCAGTCAATGAAATTCCTGCCCGTCTGAGGCTGATCAAATCTTGCTCGCGAAATCCTAACCGGAGTGCTGCATCAAAAGCGACAGCTCGACGCTCGTTAACCTTCTCCATTCTTGTATCGGGATCTCATCACATCTACGCCATCTTCAAATCACTACATAAACTTCCACGGATGGAATGATCAGATACACGGAATCTTAAAAAGAAAAAAGAAAAAAAAACGCAACCCAAAGCTTGGAGCCAAGGTATTGACTTCTCCACTATTCATCCTCGTCGACAACTTGTCCTGCGCTGTGCGATCTATTCTACAGTTTGGAGAGCGTTTTTTCTCCAAATACTTCGTGAAAGCTAAATTAGACCTGGCACAGAATGTTTATCCTAATATTCACCGCAGTCGCCGCTTGCGTATTGTGGCAGCTTTTCTCCAGCGTCAGGTGGAAAGACGAACACGGCATCCCAACTATGCGATGCTGGCCTTCAATATTCCCCAAGTTCCTAGATCGGCTGAGCTACAATGCTCATGCCGTACGTCTTGTCAACCAAGGATATCGACAGGTACGTCTATTGCGAACTCAGACTTGCTAAGCAGCAATCCGTCGCATGTGGACGCAAGTCTGACCTGTCATGGACTGTACTGTGTACATACATAGCACAGGAATCAACCTTTTAGGCTACTCAAAATGGATATGGACCTCATTGTGATCCCGTTGAAGTATGCCAATGAGCTACGAGCTGTCACGAGCGACAAGCTTGACTCCTTAACGGCTAGCTTTGATGATAATGCTGGAAAAGTCACCAAAATTCTAGTCGATAGTGAACTACACACACATGCCATTCAGAGGCGTTTGACCCCAAGACTCCGTATGTGCCATCCGATTCTCGACCTCTTTTCAGTGAATTCCGCTCATGGTACATGAGTTGCTAAATGCGGCTAGCAAACATCTTACCTGTAATGATGGACGAGCTCAATCATGCTTTCGGTCAAGTCTTGCCCACTACTGACGGTAGGTCGGTTCTGCTAACCTGTGTCCTCTTCGCTCTTACATTTGGAGTAAGGATTAGTTTGACATAGCACTGAGTGACGTTTGAGCAAAATGTAGACTCTAGCTGGATTCCGGTGAATCCATACGAAATGGTCCTTCGATTGTCAACTCGTGCAGCGGCAAGACTCTTCGTCAGCGAACCGATTTGCCGAGACGAGGACTTCCTGAACACCTCGGCTTCGTACAGTCGCAACATATTCGATACCATCGCTACGTCGCGTAGCCTTGGGCATGTTATCACGACGTACCTCGGACGCTGGATCTCCTCAATAGAAGCAGCCCAGCAGCAGTTCCAACACATCCAGAAAATGCTCTGTTCCGAGGTTGACAGGAGACGACAAAATCCAGAAGACAGCACGCGAGATGACTTCTTGCAATGGTGTATGGAACTAGCTAGAACGGAGAAAGAAGCGCATGCCGCGTCAGTTGCGCACCGCACGCTCGGAATACTTAGCATGGCTGTCGTTCACACGACTGCCATGGCCAGCACCCACATCCTATTTGACCTGATTTCGGATGAAGACCTCCAGGAGAAACTTCGGGAAGAGCAGAATCAGATTCTGAAGCAGGGGTGGACACACATCACGCAGCAAGCCATGCTTAGTATGAAGAAGCTGGACAGCTTGATGAGGGAGTCTCAGCGTATCAACCCTGTAGGAGAATGTAGGTCATTCTGCAGTCTTCCCACACGAGTTTATAACTTATGAACGGCTGACTCAGTGTCTTCTCCCATAATAGTCACCTTCAGACGAATCGTCCGGCAACCGATTACTTTATCAGATGGGTTCCAGCTGCACCCAGGACAACAGATTGCGATTGCAGCAAGATGCATAAATTTGGACCGTGATGTCATCCCCGAAGCTGATGTATTCAAGCCACTCCGATGGACGGAACAAGATGGCACGGTGCCGACCACGTTTTCGAACAGCAGTGCCTCCAATCTTCACTTTGGTCTTGGCCGATATGCCTGTCCGGGGCGTTTTATGGCTGCAGTACGTAAATTTACCAACTCTCTCCGTGTTCCAGCCCGGGGCCCCCCAGCGCCTGCGTTCTGTTAGCCTTTGTTGGCAATCTTGACCACATTCGGCTGACCTGAACACACCTTGTGATCTGCAGTATCTAATCAAGGCCATTGTGAGTCGTATTCTGCTCGATTACGATTTTAAGTTACAAGGGGGTTGTGCCTCCGGGCGTCCTCCTAACCTCATTCACGGGGACAAGCTACTTCCCAACCGTACGGCCACCATTCTGCTGCGTCGTCGCAATCGGGCATAACTTGAGTGGACTTATGCGAGCTTCCAGGGCTCTTGATGGCACGGGGTGGATAAATGTCAAGCGCCTTAACCGCTCGTTCTATAGTCACTATATGTCATAAAAAATTCGTTATTCTCGAGCATATTCCAAGTGCACTGCTGCTAGACATGTGAAAACGTACGCACCTACACGCGTACATGAAGGTGAAATGTAGAAAGACGAGGCCAACTGAAGTTCTGAAGACTGAACGATGCGCTTGCCAAGAAAAATGCGTTTCAGCTTATGCCGAAGACATGTTCCCTACTGGAGTGGGCAAAGGACGCCATCTACCGATAGTATCGTCACTATCTACCCATCTAAAAGCACTTCATGTCGGAAGCGATAAGTGAGGATACCAATTTTCGACTAGAAGGCTGCGGCGCGTATGTGACTATCACACTCGGCGTGGGCTTGGTGTGATGATAGGAAAGACGAGTCAGATCATCCAAAGTTGCATGGTGTGCTCATTCAGCTTCTCTAGTTGCGCAGCCGCCGCTTCTCAAGTAAACGGGGAGACTTTGATAGGTTGCGACATGCGTGCCGCGCCGCGTTATGCAGTATATATGTGCATGTAGATTTGCTCGTGCGACCTATTAACACATGTGTCGACCTGGTCAGTGGTTGGGATGAAACGTTGATATGTTAGGTACAGATATGTGCATATGCGAAAAGTCAGCTAATTACCTAGTAAAATACCTCATAAGTTCATCAACGTCGCCACTTCAGATCATCGTGACTACAGACGACTACGTACCTTATCATCCGCCGTTTCACTCTGAGGCTCCAATTCGGCCCGAGGGCCTTCTATCGGGAGAACAGATCAAATCGGTAGGCTTGGCCGTGATCCCGAGGTATGGATGGGAATATTACATCTTCCCTCGTTATGCAACGCAGGGAAACCAGGTCAAGGCATGTCAAATGAGATGGTCTGCATGTTGGGAGCATCACGAAGGATTATCCGAAGACCGATATACGGAGCGTCAAATCCGGTGGGGTTCCGATAGGCACCTACCTAGGTAGGTATGTAGGTATGTAGGTACCTGTATGTACCTAGGTAGGTAGAGGTAGGTAGTTTACCCAGATATGTACGTTCTCACATCTTTTTATATAGGTATGCAAGGTACATAGTTAGGTTGTACCTAGGTAGGTACGTGGTAGGTAGGTACGTACCTCATGCGTGTTTGTACTTATGCATGCATGATGTGTATGCATGTACAGAGTATATATGTACACGGTAAATACATCGATCGGTTCATTCTAGCTTGCCCGTCTTTGGCGTCTCGGCCCGAGTCACTAAAAGTAGACAGACTCCATACGTCACGTCTGCCAACAGAAATGTAGCAAGACTCCAGAGGACGAGTGGGCTGAGGAGCCATCCATACGCCTCCGGCCAGTACTTCCAACGTATGTATGCAAAGCCGACCGTGCAGCACGAGCCCAGAAACCTGCTCGACCTGAGAAGGATGCCAAATCAGTCGTTTTTTCTTTCGAGGACAAGAGGCGGAACTGAAGGAGTTGAGAGGAGTAGGGGAGAAGAGAAAGGGTTGATCTCGTTTGGGATGAAGTAATCCATTCGATAGCTGATCAACAACACATACCAGAGCATCCACGACGTCCCGGCCGTGCTGTTTCTCTCCAGCAATTGGCACACGCCCCCGATACTCAAGGCGAGCTGACACACAACAGCCCCCCATGAGTACGCGAGTCCGGGTCCTATTTCCATAGCCAGTGCTACATGGCCACTGAAGCATACCATGACGCCCACCAGAAGGATCCAGCCCGCATGTTCGGCCAGCATTGGCGAGTGCTGCCGCCATTCGATCCTGGCGGAACGGACTGCACCCGCCATGATGAACAGGTTCAAAATGACGCCTATGGCGAAGACGGTAAGCTCCACTCTGTTAGCTGATGGATAGACGGCTGTGTAGGCGAGTTCCCAGGCAATGTTGTTGCAGAGCGGAATCAGCGCCATGCTATGCGGCTCGCCCTTGATGGACATTCGCACCATCAGGACGTAGTTGACGATCCAACCAAGTCCCATTAGGGCTGCAAACGAGTCAGCTAGCCACTGGACTTGCTCGTATGCTGGTGGCGGCCGAAGTGAGCTGCTGAATCCGTCCATTGCGTGTTTGGGAATCTGGAATGAGTGGGTGAGCGGCGATGGCAAGTTCAAGTTCGTCACGGTCAAGTTCCTGCCGTCACGGTCCAACGAGGATGGCACGTCCTCTATTATAATAATCCCATGGGAGTGTCTGTTGTTAAGGGGATGAGACAATACGGGTACATACAGGCTGCTTCGGGACGTCCTTGGGGGCGGGGAGGGGGGTGGTCTTTTTTCCAAGTCAGATCCAGCTTGTGCTTCTTGCTTCGGGATTATAGACAATGGGGGGCTATTGCCATAGGTTCCACTCCGCGAACCGCGATTCCCGACTTCTGATCGCGCCCTGTCCCTGAGTCCTGACAAGCGCAGAACATGTATATACATATATATATATATATATATATATATATATATAGAGTTACTTCTCTACGTGCTGTGTTGTATATAATCAGAATCTACGTGGTCACTATCACGATATTTTGGCCGCGCAGACGGAAGGCATCGCTCTTTACCCTTTACTTTACCTTTTACAGATTATTTGCAATTGCAACACATTGATTGCTTCGCAATGGCACCTCCGACGTGGTTCGCCAGCCAATCTGTAATGATCGATCTAGCGAAGCTCATGTTTGCATTTGGCCTTGGATACTTGTTCAAGAGTACATCCACTTCCACTTCCACTTCCACTTCCGCGTCCGCGTCCGCGTCCGCGTTAACACAGAAACCTACCGCCTGGCTGCAGAAAAACATCCGTCACTATGGCTATGCCCAGGACGTTGCAGCAAAGGCACGCCACGAAAGGAAGAACATCGGCAGTCACGACGAGGAAACTGACAACAGCGACAACATTCCCGATTGTCCTTACAAATATATCCGTAAACTTTACGGACACCATCATTTTGCACGATTTGTGGCGGCCTTCCGTCCCACTCTGAAGGATGAGGACCCCGAAAAGTACACCCTCATCCTGGATATTATGGATGCCGTACATCTTTGTCTGATCTTGGTGGACGACGTCTGCGACAACAGTACCAAGAGAAAGAACCAAACGGCTGCACATTTAATCTATGGGTCCTGCGAAACCGCCAACAGAGCGTATCTCGTTCTCACGAGGGTCATTCACCGAGCCGTGAAAACGCGGCCGGTGCTTGGTGCGGAACTCGTTCGGGCTTTGGAGCTGATACTCGAAGGGCAAGATATGTCACTGGTCTGGCGTCGCGATGGGCTGCCAGCCTTTGATGCTGGCGAGGGGGAGCGAGTTTTGGTGTACAAGAGAATGGCTCAGCTGAAGACGGGAACTTTGTTTGTTCTCCTTGGGAGGCTCTTAAACGACGGTGATGATCAACTTGACGACCTTCTCGGTCGATTTGGGTACGTATACTCTCTCTATCAATACCTTTTCCACTTTCTCCCCCTTTCCCTTCCCCTTCCCCTCCCCCTCCCCCTCCCCCTTCTCTTATCTTTCGTTTGCCCCGTCCCATCATCTCTTGAATAAAGTCGATTTATTTTTGGACTATTCGTCTGAAACTTTTGTCACCGCGTGCCCAGTTGGTACGCCCAGCTCCAAAACGACTGCAAGAACATCTATTCAGGCGAGTACGCCACCAACAAGGGCGCTGTCGCCGAAGACCTGCGCAACGGAGAGCTTTCATTCCCCATCGTCGTCGCTCTCGGCGACAAGCGCGTCAACACCCAGATGGAAAAGGCGATTGGGAGCCACAGCGAGGGCGATCTCGTCGGGGCACTCGAGGCACTGCAGTCTTCTACCGTGAAGAACAAATGTTTCAAGGCGCTCCAGGAGGCAAGCCAGGGGTTGGAAAAGTTGTTGGCTGTCTGGGGCCGGCACGAGCAGATGACGGCTCAATCTTGATGGATATTGCCTTATTCTTCCGTAGATGTCAGATATGGGGGAAAGAGTTGCTTTGAGCTCTTTGAATTTGATCCATCATGATACCATCGAGGTCTACAAGTGCTTGATAATCAATCGTTTAAGTGCATATCGGTTTATTGATGACAGCGAAGGTAGGTAGGTACCTAGGTACCTATGTGCGGGTAACGGAGTACATACTCCGTACGTGCATGTTCGCTACGATGCCGGCGTCTTGACCGAACTCGTAACAAATGAGTTCCTCAGCAGCAGCACATCAGCGGCCCCGGCGGCAGGGCCAGCTATCAAACTCACGAAGAACATTCTCATCAAAAGCTGTGCCCCTATATGAGCTTTTTCCGCCGTAAGGGCCTGGTGAAAAATCCCGACAGTGAAGAAAAAACCACTCGAAGTGCCAGTCATCTCATTAATCTGCCGCAATCGTGCGTACCTCTGAGCAATCCGGGAGCACGGCAGCTGCGAGCAATCAGGTACACCAAGAAGAGTATTGGTCAAGTGCCACGGCGATCTGTCTCCGACCGTGAGCGTTGCCGTGATTGCCACCAAAAAAGAACCAATGTGCGTCAAGGCTGAGAACCAAAAGATACGCCGCAGAAACGTGTCATGTTCAAGTCGACCTCTCAACGATGTCGTCGGTCCCACAGTCGTTTTCGTGCGGCGATGTCTATAGGTATGCAGGATCCATAGCGAGATGGTGGGTAGAGCGGTCGACAGTCCGAGGAGGCGGGTCAGATGAGTCGATGCGACGAAAATCCTTCAACTTGGTGGGCACAATGGTCAGCAGCGCGTGTCAAGACTCAAGAGTCTACCTACGGAGTAGGTATGTATATCATTATCATCCTTGGCATGCATACCCGAGACGTCTTAGAAAACCGCCGTGCGGAACCGCCTCGCACAGAATGATGGCAGAAAGGCCGAGAAGCTGGCTCGTGTAGAGAAAAAGATGGAGCGCAAACCACGGCCAATTGCTCCACCAGGATGGTATGGACGCGAAGATGCATAGCTCGTACCAGCAGCAATCGGCTGCTTCACGCCCAGCATGCCCAGTCGTGTGGTCGAAATAGTCTATGACGGCAAATCCCTCGTAGGCTTTCCACACCATGCCAGCCAGGATGAGCCAGACCTGCAGGAAGCTGAACGATGACCGGATACTTGGTGTGACAAGGGCCAGTAATCTGGGATTTGGAACAGAAGAAATCCTCATATCATAACACAATAATCGGCTTCGGCTTTCAAAATGAATCTCTAGACGGCTCCGTTTCCCCTCCGAGCCTTGAGAGGCCTACTCTACATCTAATATACATGGATCTCAGAACTAACACCCCTGAGGGCTTGCGATGTTCCTCCTCTGCTTCCTGCTGAATGCGCCAAATGAAACAATAGCTCATATGCGCTCAGAAATAGCCTCGATGTTGATGTCGCTATAGTGAGACATCGGCTAGGCGTCTGCGACGCCAGATGCGCTGCATGAATGACCACAGAGATACTGTAGTCGATGTTCCTCTGCGGAACTGCCCACGGTGGGGGGAATATGTCCATCCGTGTGACACGGTACACTACCCCCTCCTCGGAAAGAGCTCGCTCCGAGCGATAGTTGGCGTTGCTGCATGGTGTAGACTGGAATGATACGGTTGTAAGGTCGGCTTGCCTGCTTCCCTGTAAAAAAAAAAAAAAAAAAAAAAAAAAAAAAACCATTGGGAGAAAAAAAGGAGTGGCGGTGTTGTGCGGCGAGTGCGTGGTTTGTTTTGATGAATGATAGTCAAGTCTGGTTGCTGTTTTCAGTTAATAAGCCTAGTGGGAAAACGAGCGGTAGCATCGATCAGAAAGCGTAATGATAATGTAGATTCGTAAAAACGAGAATGATATGTTGACTTGAAAGTTGATGGTCGAGTCCCTTGCCACCCCTCGGTAACAAAACCAATGGGAAAAGAGCGGTACATAGCATTGCGCGAGAATGATGAATCAATGATGGTGCTTTTTAATGTTGTTGCGTTGTAAAGGTAGTCGTTGCAAATTGCCTCAGGGGGGCTTTAGTTTCCTTTGTGCGAAGAATAAGTACATGAACAAATGTTCGGGCTTGAGCTTCAATACTTCCACCATCCGCGGATGCCATGCTCTCTCTCTCTCTCTCTCCACTTGACCAAATGCTGGACGTTAATACCAACAGATTGCGAATCGCAGACTTCACTCAGTAGTCACTCAATTGGACCTACTTCCTGCAGTACCTGATCAGGGTCAACATTCATAATTCCGTTGTCCGTCAGAGCGAAAGCGCTCAACAAGGAGACGTGGAGTAGATTGTGTATTCTGCAATACTGTGGTAAGCGCTGCACGGCGGTGGGAGAATACAACCCATAGGTAGTAGTGTGCTCATGTTTGGTTGGGAACTTGGGCCTAAAATTTGTCTTAGTGAAGCTGCTGTGGTGGAATTGATGAAGAGAAGGAAGTTTTCCGAACGGTGCCTACGTGTAACGTTGGCGACAGTGTTGTATGTGAGAACATTGGAAAGGGCGTGATCCCTCCTTGACAATATACAGATGGATCAAGCGCGACGGAGGCGCGTGGTATCAATGCCTTGGGGGAGTGAATTCCCACAATGTGTTGCAAGAGCTTTGTAAGAGAATGCGTTTAAATGTAAGTGACATGGACTTGCGTGCGTCTTTCTCGAATCTCGACAGAGTTGTCGGGTGGACAGATAACATAATGAAGGCTGGTCGCTTGAGACTGATGGTAGCTTGAAAGGCTAAAGCTGGACTGCAGCTTTATTTAGGTCGCGGCTCGAGCGGCTTCGGAAGTTCTGCATTTCGACTTTGTATTGGTGTGCAATCCGGAATTATGAGTCGAAGCTATGTTGAAGGTTGAGATTGTCCGATGGACTTTCTTGATGAACGCAGGCAGCAGAAGATAGTGGTCTCTAATTATTAGTATCTGTCTCCCCAGTTAGAACTTAGCCATGGGAATTCAGGCTCAATCTTATTACGTTCGTGCTCGTTCAGACTTAATGATCATTCTTGCAGGGACTCTCGCCAGGTCGGGCTTCTGAGGCGTCGGGTATTTCCGATCCCGGCGATCCGGAGACCGGAGGAAGGAAGTGTTAGAATGCAAAGATGAGCGAGTTTCCTCGCGCGATCAAAATAGGTACATACATAAATGCATCCCGAAAGAGGAATAGCCGATTATTTGTGACAAGGGCCAGTATTCCGGGGCTTGGAAGGGGTGGAAGCCTCATACTACCAGGTACCTAGCATAACATACCTTGTGGTAATACATAATCGGCTTTGGCTCTCAAAAGGATCTCTGGAGGGCTCCGTTTCTCCTCCGAGCCTTGAGAGTTGAGAGGCCTGCTCTACATCTGGTCTGAAGGCTACAATGTTCTTCCCTCTGCTACCTGCTGAATGCGCCAAATGAAACATAGCTCATATGCGCTCAGGAATGGCGCCTCGATGTCGCCACCTATAGTGAGATATCGGCTAGGCGTCTGATTCTGAAAGAACACAGACCACAGTACATAGTCGATATTCCTCTGGGGGATATGTCCACCCGTGCGACACTTGGCGCCACGCGAAAGGTGGCGAGGAAAAAAAAAAGAAAGGTCTTGTCAGCGCCACGCCAGATGAAGATCAAGGAAAAGAAGACGGAAGCAGGAGGACGAATGTAAGTAGATACTTCAGATGGTGAAAACTCGGCATTCCATCTTTCGTATCGTTCCATCTGCTCGACAGTTTTGAAACGAGCCAAGCAATCGAGTGCGGGCATTTATATGTACATGACACGAAGGCTCGGCCTGTCCCGCCCGGACACACACTTGGCATCACTACACTCACGCGTGGGGTGTGCAAAAGGATAATAAGGTCAAAGGATGACGACGGATTTGCGCGCGCTGGGGAGGGGGTAGAGGGGTCGTTCGATTCGTTCCTCTTTTTCGGTTCCTTTGCGCCAGCGATTCCCGCACAAGATACCTGCCCACTGCCACCGTGTGGCACGCCATTATTAGTGACGCATGTGGCAGCCAGTATACATAGGTAGGTATGTAGGCGGGCAACATGACAGTGAGGGGACACTGAGGGGGCCGGTGGAGGAGGAAATTGGCCTCGATGAAGGGAACAGAACAACGCAGCGTCATCGGGAGCCCCTTCCATCAAAGGGATCGTCAGCGGTCACTCGTGAGAACGCAGACTCGGTGGCCTACAAGTCCAATATAGAACGGCGGGCCTCCTAGTTCGGCTGCCAGTGCCAGGAAACCAGATTCACAGAAGACGGCGGACGCCCCCGCGAAAACAACTCGCCAGATGTGCTCAACAATTCCCATGGCAGACGACTTCAAGGTATTGATCGTAGGAGGATCTGTGGCGGGCCTGACGCTTGCCCACTGTCTGGAGCGACTGGGCGTCTCCTACACAGTCCTTGAGAAAGGAAACCAAATTGCTCCTCAGCTGGGTGCCTCTGTTGGCATTTTGCCAAACGGCGGGCGTATCCTGGACCAGCTCGGCCTCTTTGACCACGTCGAGGCGGAAATTGAACCTCTGAATTTCGCCGTGATACGCTATCAAGATGGCTTCTCCTTCAAAAGCCAGTATCCCAAAGCGTTGCGCTCCAGGTATGCATCATGATTCATACACTCGAGGTATACCACATTCCATCATCCCATTTACCCTTTGCGTTATTGTACCGTCTACGGTCTTTGCTTTCCTCTTTGCTAACGCCTCGTTTGCTACTTTTTTTTCCCGGTTTCTTTTTTTTTTTTTTCGAACTCACAGTTACGGCTACCCCGTGTCCTTCTTGGAGCGACAGAGATTCCTACAAATTCTCTACGACAAGCTCGAGGGTAAGAAGAATGTCCACGCGAGCAAAAAGGTAGTCGCCATCACAGAAAGCCCGGACAAAGACACAGTCGTCGTCAAAACATCTGATGGCGCCGAGTATGCGGCCGACATTGTCGTGGGAGCCGATGGAGTTCACAGCACCGTTCGGTCGGAAATCAGGCGACATGTGGAGGAAGCTTCAGGGCTGCCGGCGGGGGACGAGCCGACCACAGGTAAGGAGAGAGAGAGATGTGATGAACTGTGATACTAATCGGGAATGGAGGACTTGTGACCAGCTTGGGCTGACCGTTGACGAATTGAGCGGGCAAAAAAAACTAGGCATCAGATACGAGTACGCCTGCATTTACGGCACTTCGTCCAATGTTCCCCATACCGAACTGGGCGTGCAGCTTAGCTGTCTGAGTGACGGGACGTCGATACATTTATTCACCGGGAAACAGGCCAAGTTTTTCTGGTTCATCATCGTCAAGACATCCAGCGACGAGCTGCTCGAGATCAGAAAGGACGCATCAAGTTCGGCGAGGCGCATCTGCGAGAGACTCGGGACAAAGATGCTCTCTGATGAGTTGTCGTTCCGGGACGTCTGGTCACGATGCATCATCTACAAAATGACGCCGCTGGAAGAGGGGGTATTCAAGCACTGGAACCGCGGCCGTTTGGTCTGCATCGGTGATGCTATCCGCAAGGTACATTCAATCTCCTGAGAAGAAACAAAGGTGAAGATACGAATTGAAGAAGGAATCATGGCTGACACGGACGCAGATGGCCCCCAACATCGGACAAGGCGCAAATATGGCCATCGAGGACGCTGCCCAGCTTTCCAACCTGATTTCCAAAAACATACTATCGTCGCCCGGCAAAGCCTCCGTCACGGTCATCGAGTCGCTGCTCCAGGAATTTACCGCCCTGCAAAGAGCTCGCACGGAGAGCATCTGCGGTCAATCCGAGTTTCTGGTCCGCATGCACGCCAACGAAGGCATCGGGAGACGCCTCCTCGGACGCTATCTTATCCCAATGCTGGAAGACGCACCAGCCGCGGTATCGGGCGTGTCCATCCAGGGGGCCCCGATGATCGAGTCCATGGGTATACCCGTCCGCTCGCGCGGAAAGGCGTGGGATGGGTCCTGGAGATGCAGGTTGCAGAGGTGGAGATACATGCGGCCGAGGCTTGCCCTGCAGTCTTATTTGTATCTACTTGCCGGCTTGATGGTGTTGTATATGAAGATGAGGTAGACTTGACGCGCTTAGCCTCGGAGAATGGGCGTTGGCATGGGTGAAGTAAGACAAGGAAGCAACCATACATCCATCACAGACTGCACATTTGATAGATATCCGGCCTTCTTCTGAAGGTGTGCAGATGCAAATAGGTCATACGGTCGGTCGCAGTTACGTAGAACCACTACGCATCGAATACCTTGAGTATAGTCCAGCAACATCTCACACAGACTGCTCCCGCTCGTGCCAATCATAGTCTGATAGCCCGACAAGAACGGCACAGCGCAGCACAGCAGGAATCCGTATCACGAACCCTTCACATATCTCATCAATCAGTTCCCATTCTCCAATCTCCATTCTCGTCCCCCAACGCTATATATACACGCGCAAATAAGACGCACCCTCAGTCAGGCTTTAGATACACGCCCATTTCTTCACCCATTCGGAATTCCATGCACTGATGCAGATGAACCTCTCAGCTGCCGTCCAACAAGCCTCGGTACACCCTTCCTGGCATGCCTCCAGCGCGATAAAGTAATCATAGTCTCGAGATTCTCATGTTCAAAACTCCGTCCCTCCCAAAACCCGGTTACAAAAAAACAAAAAAAAAAAAAACCGCCAGCGTAATATCCTTAAGGAAGCCCTCACCAAAGTTGTGCGCGTGGTGAGTAAGTGGCCTTTCCCAACGCGTAGCTTGGCCCATATATGCAAGTTTCCAGTCTGATATCCCATAAGCCATTTACCAATGTCCAATGTCCAATGTCCAATTTAAGTTTCAATAACAATTTCGCTTTCGCTTTCGCTTTCGCTTTCACTTTCAGTGTAATGCCTCGCTATGCTCATCATATCATATATGTATGTTGATGAGCTGCCATCCAGGCAGGCAGATAGCCAGGCAAGCAGGGTTCTTTAATCGCTCTTGGTCGCACAGTGCACCTGAGCATGCCGAAACGCCGCAGGGGAAGATAACCATGCCGAGGTTCTAGGGCTCGAGGAAGAATTATAGGCTCTAGTAAGCCCAAGGGGGGAAGGCGTCATTGAGGGGAGATGAGGGGGGATGTTGATGTATGAATGCAAAACAAAGTCTCCTCGGGCGCGCGCCGAGGAGTGCCGGATAAGAAATGTCGAAACCTGGAAGAAGAAAGAAAAAGACAATACCTGAGACAAATGGAGAAAGAAAATTAGAAAAACAAATAATGAAAAACGAAAAATAGAGAGATTACACATTGTTTTTAGCCGTGTAGCTGCTTCAATGTGTCTGTGTATCATGCCAAGCGTGCTCGTTTCCCTCAACTGGAAACATTCCTCTTCTCTGTCCATCGAGCTGCTATTATGGTTACTTCATCATCGTGCTTGTGGGTGTATGCAGAGTTCTTTCCACAGTACTTCTTCATCCAGCTTGTCAGTGTATGCTGTGTTCTGGGTTGCTCATTCCGAGGACTGTCATTCTGGTTCGGTAGATACACCTTCACTGAGACTCACGCCTATCCATGCGAAGGCAAGCTCCGCGAAGGCACATCACCGCTTCGCCGCCTCACAGCTTGCATCTGCGCATGGTGCTCCTTGCTATTAGCATCAGCAATCATTTGCTGCTTCTTCACAACCGCAGCGAGTCGGCCTCTAATCATCTTAATCACTACGCGCGCCAGTCAGTCAATGGATTCACCGCGTCTTGTCCCTATTATGACTTGACGCAAGAAAGGGATATACAAGTGACGCGTAACAATAGTAACTCACTTTTCCGAATATGAGCCTCTTCGTCACCATCTAAATCACTGCCATTCTCCCGCGGCCAGCTCCTGGCCGGCTCTTTGCCAGAAGACAGCCGTCGGGCGACACCATCATCATCATTATCCAACACCGCTTCGAGCATCCGAATGGCAGTGATATATGAGATCTTGCACCCAGGCAGATTCTCATTCGTCACTTCGTCAATCGCAGCCGCGCGACTCATCTCAAGCGCCCGGTCATACATCAACTTCTCAGAGGTAATCCCCGGCGTCAGATACACCTGGTTCGTCGTCGATGCCGAAGATGATGACAAGGAGTCGGTCCCCTGGTTCGACTGATAACTCGGATGGTCTTCCGGCAACATCCTTTGCGCATCCAGCAGCTTCATACGGACAATCTCCGACTTTTCCAAGACTTCGTTGAAACGCTGTCGGACCCATTGCACAATCGCGTTAATGCTCTGGGCCATATTCTCCGAGACTGCGGCCGATATCCCGCTGCCGCTGTCCGCTCCTCGACTCTTCTTGGACCACCAGAGGCTGGCAAGGTCCATGGCCTGCGCGAGCAAAGTAAGCGATTTGACGTAAAGAACCAGGGCTTCTTCGGAGAGAGATACGACGGCCTCAAGGGTCAGACCGTCCTCGTCTTGTGAGTATTGGTCGGCGCCAACACCGCCAAGACCGCGATCTGCTGACGGCGCGAGGGGGACCAATTGCTTGTATTTGACTTCGGCAAATCCGTATACGCAATCGCTTCTTTCGGCATATTCAGTCATCATCTCCTTGGTCCTGACGTCCTCATCCGCCGCCGAAGTCGAGCTCTTGCCGTCTCCGATCAGACTACCCGGGGGTGATGGGGTGGGATACGCTGGAAAGGGCTGATACGTCGGAGGGGAGTGACCCTTGCCACGAACTGGCGCAACCTTGAATCCAAACAGGCGCAGACTGGCGTCTTGAATTGCCTTGGAGATGGCGCTGGACGCAGAGCCGGGACTGGCGGACAGCGTCTTCTCGTAGGATGACTTGCGCTCGTGAGCAGCGCGACCTTGGGCGACAAGGGCTGTTCGAGAGGCGGGTGTCGGGATCGCACCGGTCGTGGATGTCGGGGCCCCTTGCTGCGTGCTTCGACGCACCAAGTGTGAAGAGCGGGATCCTGACGTTGCTTGGCCGACGAGTTTCTCATTCGCAGCCAGTTCGTCTGCCAGAGCGTTCACTTCTACATGTCTCCGTTCCACCACAACGTAGTCTCTCTCAAACATGACCTCTTGCGCCGCTTTCTCCTCTTCGCTCAGTGGCTTACCGCTAGATGACTGTCTGACAGCACGAGGTGACGAGCCTCTTGGTTGGTAACTTCGCGGAACAACAGTTTGTTCGCGAGACGACCGGTCTGAGCTCCGAAGTTGGTGCTGATTCGGCATAGAGGCAGTATGATGCGGTGACGGTCGTCGTCGGATACCAAAGCCAGCTCCGATATCCCGCGGGGAGCTGGCCAGTCGCTGTTCTTCCGTGGATCGTCTTTCGTTGTATCGGCCATCTTTTTGGTTGTCTAGTTGAGGCGAGGGCGATGATCTCTCGGCAGAAGCCCTGCTCGGTTCAGTATCTCGCGATCGGCGTGGCGGCGGTGATGGGGTAGCAGAAGTTTGGCGACGAATATCCGCAGCCATGACAGCTGACGACGGCTCTTTCCCCTGGCGAATAGGCTGCAGTTCAGTCTTGCGTGGTTTCACGACATCGTCTTCGACGAGCCCCGAAATGTCGCCGACGACGACGGAATGGGCGAAGAAATTCTCAAAACTAAGACGCTCGACCGGGCTCCTCTTCAGCAGACTCCGGATAAGGCTTTTGATCTCTGAGGTGGCGAGGACTTCTTTGGGGAACTTGATGACATCCTCCGCCGCTTCTATCTTGCGCAGGAGTTCAACGTGGTTCCGAGCTCGGAAGGGGGGACGGCCCGTGACCATCTCGTACAAAACCGTGCCTACTGACCACAAATCTGCTTTGGCATCATATCGCTCGTAGCGAAGAATCTCGGGGGCCATGTACAGTGGTGAGCCACAAAGTGTGTCAGCCAGCGAGGTGGCGGGCAAAACTCGTGCAAAGCCGAAATCAGCAAGCTTGAGCATGGGTAGTGACGCCAGACCAGCCACAGGTATCAACGAGTCTCGGCTGGCCGACATGATGGGAAGGTTGGCTTCGTCCCTGAAAGCTTGTGATGGGAGAAGAAGTAGATTCTGAGGCTTCACATCCCTATGCACATAATTTCTTTTCCGCAGAAATTCCAAGGCGCTGGCCAGCTGCTTCATGAAGTGGCGTATGATGACCTCGTGAAGACCCGAATTTGGCGCACTGGGATATTTGCGCGCCATATCGCTGGTAGCAGGGTGTGTCGACAGCTTGTCCCGTTTCTTTATAAACAGGGACAGATCACCCAGCTCGCAGTATTCCATGATCAGGTTGATATGCGTAGGTGATTCAAGACAGTCATGTAGGGCAACGATATGGGGATGTCGTAGTGTCTTGAGGATCTGGATCTCTCCATAAAGATTCTCTTTAAGCTTCTTATTCAGTCGCCCGAGTTCGACAGATTTGATTGCCACGGCGGCTTTGGATTCCTGCATCGAGGCAACAGATAGAATTCAGCGTTGATGTCATTAAACAAGACGCACCATTCGTGCGCATTCAAGCAAAGACATTCAAACAGGTAGTGACTACGGCCAGACACCATGCGCAAATACGGGCGGGTCGCATGGTTTCGACGCTCTAACGCATGATTGCATGGAAGACAAGACCAGCGACGTACCTTGTGCCAGCCCAGATACACTTGAGCAAAGCTACCTTTGCCAATCTCGTTGCGCATTATAAACTGGCCAATGGTCCGTCCGTTGGACCGCCTCGAGCCCGAGGACGACTCCTCTTGACGACTCGACATGGCCTCCCGAGGGTGCCTGTCAAATAGACAGGAAGCTACGCGAGGTCGGTGTGAGCCCGCGGGGCTACAAGAATCGATGGTCGGAAGCGGATGGAGCGGTTAGGATCGTCATGTAGGCGCGGTGTAGTTTCGATGTTGGACAAGACCGCAAGAGGACGAGGCCGAGAGGGGAGGCTCAGGAAATCTGACGATCCGGGTGAATAACAGTTCGTGCCGGCGCGGCAGGTGGAAGGCAAGGAAGAGATGGGGATGCTCGAGGGTGAATCAGGTGTCGGATAGTCGCGGCTGGTCCTACGAGGCAGAGCAAATGATCAGTCTAGGATGGGGAGGGGCGGGAAGCGAAGGTGTGACTGGAGATTGAGACACGCACGATTTCACGATGACGGCAACAGGGCCGCCAAGCGTGCTGGCAGCCGTGCGGAGCAGAGCAGAGCAGAGCTGAGAGCAGAGACAAGCGGATCTGACGTCGAAACAAGAGTGCACCTACACGGAGGAAGCGGTGTCGCAACGAGGAGTCTATGTTTGTTTAACAAGACGAAATGAAAGCCAAATGGAGTTGGAGGGATCGCACGCCAGTCGGACGAATCGGACGAGGGTTGCGATGCTGCGAAGACCGCAGATAAGACGACGAGATAGGTAGTGCGCGCGGCGCGTGGAAGATGGAAGCACGCGGGTGGCTGCACTCAGCATGAAGCATAACAAGTGTGAATGGTGAGCGTGCTGGAGCGTTGCGGTCATTGCGGTCAGAGAGAGGGCAGGCAAGAGGGCGAAGCGAACCCCCGGCTACAAAGCGCTAGGCCGGACGGCAGCTGTGGCGGCGCGAGGACGGCGCAATGCGGCCGGGGGATGCGGGGGATTGTCACTGTCACTGGTCACTGGTCAGAGGTACCTATGTAGGTACCTACGTACTAAAAGAGGTAGCCCCGTGGGCCGTGTGTGAACGGCGACTGACGGCGAGTCATTGGCCACTGCAGCTTGTGCTCCACCCCCACACTGCAACGGCGCCTGCTGACCAATCGGCGTCGTGTAGGCCAGGAACGCACACGCAGTGCGCAATCGGGCCTCCACTTGTGCTGAGCGCTGATCACTGATCAGTGATGAGCGACAAGCTGGCAACAAGTCAACGGTCATGCAATACCATTGGCAATACCATTGGCGATTGCTCTATCGCCTTCCAGCACGTGGTATCGGCGTCTGGGGGGCTGGCCTGGGGTGCGCCGCGCGTCCTGTGACCTGAGTGAAGAATGGCGAAGAATGAGGTGCGTGTGCATGCGATCGCATCACTGATAGGCATTAGGTAGGTACATAGTACCTTGTACATACTCCGTAATGTAGCATGTCCATATGTATGTACCACTACCGGGGCCGATCCCAGCCAGTTGGCGCACCTGCAGGCCCCGCTTCGTTCGTTCGCGCGGCAGGGCATCAGAAAACGCCACAAGGCTCGAGCGGCTTCTTAAGTTCTCCAAACAAAGGCTCTGAACACCAAACATGGCCTCAAACAGTCAATGGCTTATCCCATCCCATCGTCTTCTGTTTTCATCATTGTTCGACGCAAACATTCGTTTCTTGCCGAGCACGGTGCTTCTTTGTCTCGACTTCGTCTTCTGAGTCCTGACTCCTGACACTAGGTCTGTAACAGATACCGACTTCTCCAGCCACTACCTAGGTAGGTATCGCCCTCGAGGCGCTCACTGATCTGTTTCGTATCTTTCGTCGGATCTCTCAAAGTCCTTATTTTATTAGAGGAGTTAGGTATTTACTACTCCGTATTTACTATCATTTTCTCCGCCAAAGTTCCATCTCTTATCGCACCTCATCCGTGTGATATCGCATCTCGGCAAATTCTCTCGGCACCGGCAAAGCATGCGTCCCCACCACGATCAACCAGCGCAGCAAGTTGTGTCACTCCCCGCCGCAAAGACACCCAATCCAAATCTTCATGCATCATGCATGTTTCTGTTCCCCCCTCGGTTCATGGCCGTCTCCTGCGCGTCGCCCGGCAATCGCAAACAGCTTCGGCAGCCTAAACTGCATGCAGCTCAAAGACTGTTACAGATTTGGTCGCTCCGAGGTCTTGAGGAGTAGGTATACTGTATGTCTCATTCATCAATCATCAGGGATTAGGAATTTAGGATGTGAAGAGTCGAAGTCTGAGGGGGGGAAACTATGATGTAAATCAAGTCAAGCTCTTCAACGAGACAAACACTACTTACTACCTTCGGGCTCCATCACGCGCCCTATCGTTTCGCCTTTTTGAAAGTTTACGGAATACCGATGTACCTAGGTAATGTACCTTACCTATATTCGCCTTTGCGTTTCCCTTCAACATGGCCAATAAACGTGCCCTCCGAAGATCCGCCTTATACGACTCACGACTCACGAGTCCACGACTCACACAGCATAGGTACGACGCCACTCCATCTACGTATCTGTTGGCGTCATCCCGTCCTGAGCCGACATCGTCACGCAACCCACCCCTCTTCTTTCACGCCATCCATTTAGGTAGATATTCGACAACCTCCTCTCATTGTCATGTTGTTCGCGGTGGGGGCTCGGAAGCATTCGAGTGAAGGCTCTGTGGCCTCCTCGTCGACGATGACACCATCGCGGCCAGGGCTCAGGGGTAATTATTACCCCTCGTTCCCATATAAAATAGATCCAGGTGACGTATCATACTTGTAGATAATGTGTACATTGATCCCTCATGAACTTGGAGGGCCGGGAATCACGTCTTCCGCTAAAAGCAGCACCACCCATATATCTGTTCACACAACTAGGCCGTACGCATGCCAAACAAATTTATACATGGCCGCTTGGCGGGTCCAGAAGGTAACTCGGGCGGCCTGTGTTGAGGGTAAATAAAGGGGAACTTGCTCTAGATATTATGGTAGACTATTCACGCAACCCAGCTTTTCTATCCTTCTCGTCTTTTTCTCTCCAAGGTTTCCTACTTTCCAATTTCTTTTCTATACTGTCTGCAGTCAGAACAATCCGCGCTAGCTTATACCTCGTACTACAGCCTACAGGTACCTACCTCAGGCTACCTAAGGTACCTGTACCTACGCCCTTGCCCCCACCATGTACCAACCATCGTGTGTTGCTGTACGAGACTCGACACTGTAGATGATACGATACACAACATGAGACCCGTGCACGACATCAAACTTGTACGAGGCACCTCTCCTCTGTTTCGTCAAAGCTATCAATCGTCCCTCCCTTTCGCCTGCATCTCTGGTGGTTCCCAGCGCCGCACTCTGCCCAATTCTAATGCCAATCAAAGCAAAGCACCATAGCGTCGAGTATAAAGACACTTCGACCATTTCAC
The DNA here is from genome assembly GCA_018360345.1 of Claviceps sp. LM84 group G4. Lineage (NCBI taxonomy): Eukaryota > Fungi > Ascomycota > Sordariomycetes > Hypocreales > Clavicipitaceae > Claviceps > Claviceps sp. LM84 group G4. The sequence goes on along the minus strand of SRQH01000194.1, from coordinate 2,051 downwards.
CACACCACGATGTCTCCTTCGTTAGATATCCCACATCAAGTATTCCATCACGGACTGGCCATGTTCTCAGTCTCCAGTGCCTTCGTGATGCAACATCGTCGGCAGCCTCGAAAGGCGGGACTCCTGTGCCACTATCAGTCCAGAAGGTATCTGTGTACAATAGAGCACATAAACACGAGACGTATATGGCAATGGGCATCGTCTGCGGGAAAGAACCCCTGAATCTAAGCAATAGAAGGCAGATAGTCGGTATCGTCGCATCGCTTCGTCATCATCATCGTCACCGTCGCCGTACTGTCATCCTCGGACCTTCTCTTCCGAAATGCTGGTCGAATGCAAGAAAATCACTCACGCCCTTTAGCTAACAGAAAAACAGCGCCCGCTGACACTCTAGTGCCCCTCGGACTTTGGCACACTCGGAAGCTCCTTGATAGCCTCGGTGATGATGTTCAGGCCCTTGCGGAGCTCCATCTCGGTAATGACCAGAGGAGGAGCAAAGCGAATGATATCTCCGTGAGTGGGCTTGGCCTACAGATAACCACTCTGATTAGCTTGTGGACCATGGTCTTGATGCTGAGCATGATTTAGACTTCACAACTACATCGGCGGGCGCAACTCACCAAAAGACCTTTCTCCTTTAAGAGCAAGCAAAGATCCCAGGCCGTCCGGCCAGAGGCTGCCGACTCATCAATGACCATGGCGTTAAGAAGACCCTTGCCACGAACGGTCTTGATGATGGGGGATCCCAGCGCGGCTAGACTGTCGCGGAACAGATTGCCCAATCGCTCGGCATTGGCAATCATGCCTTCCTCCTGGACGAGCTCCAGAGCCCGGATCGAAACGGCGCATCCTAGAGGGTTCCCGCCGTAAGTAGAACCGTGGGTACCGGGCTCTACCACCATCATGATCTCCTTGCTGCCCATGACGGCACTGACGGGGTACATGCCACCAGAAATGGCTTTACCCAGGGTGACCATATCCGGCTTGATTCCCGACCAGTCAGATGCGAGCATTCGTCCAGTTCGGCCAATGCCGGTTTGGATCTCGTCGCAGATAAGGAGCACGTTGTGCTTCTTACAGAGAGCATGGGCTTTGGCGAGATAATCCTCGTCTGGTACAATTACACCAGCCTCGCCTTGGATTGGCTCGACCAAAAAGGCAGCTGTGTTCTTCCCATGAGCGTTCAAGGCCTCCTCAAGATCGGCGACATTGTTGAACCGAATTGCCTTGCCTGTTGCGGGGCATGAGGCACCAATGTTGGGAACATAAGGACCGTAATTCTCCTTGGACTCGGGATCAGTGGACAGAGTGATGGCAGTCATCTACAGAGTTTGCACACAGGAATAGTCAGTAACAATGTGTCAAAGAAAACATCTCATGGTGAGTCGCTTTTTTCCACCCTCTTCTTCTCTCCGACTCTTCTTTTGTTTCGTTTTGATCTGCCAATCGCAGTGGGGTTGGTTCAACGCCGTAGCACAATAGCGAAACACAAGAAGGTATACTCGTACCGATCGGCCATGGAAGTTGTTGGTGACACAGAACACGAGAGCTTTATTCTTCTCCACGCCCTTGACCTTGTAAGCCCACTTCCGCGCAATCTTGACCGCAGTTTCGGTAGCCTCGACACCGGTGTTCATGGGCAGGACCATTTCGTACCCAAAGACATCGCGAATCTTCTCAGCCCACTTCGGAAAGACATCGTTGTAAAAGGCACGCGACGACAGAGTCAACCGGCTGGCCTGGTCAGTCAGAGCCTTGACCAGTTCGGGATGGCAATGACCCTGATTGACAGCACTGTAGGCGGAGAGGAAGTCTAGGTACTGACGGCCCTCCGGGTCCCAGACATGGACGCCCTTTGCCCTGGAGAAGACCATGGGGAGAGGGTGATAGTTGTGCGCGGCGTACTCATTTTCGGCCTTGATCGCACTTTCGGTGCAAATTGCGTGGTATCGGGAGCTGCTGTCGGTGACTCGGGAAACACCGGTTTCGGCGTGGGGAGCCATTTTGAGTTGGTGATGGAGAGGCTCCGAGGGGGGGGGGGGGGGGGGGGG